>JAYXIM010039759.1:0-115104 GCA_037575425.1 Anastrepha fraterculus
ATATGTATAATCCAAATTATTGTGCAATGTACTTAAACAAAACAAATAACACGCGTAAAAATATATATAAATTATTTTTTATATAATATGATGCTGTAAACCATTCGGTGTTCTAAACTACCCGTCACATCATGGGTTTGCGAAAATTTGACCCACAACCCCGTTTATAGAGCCATTTTCCTCTTCTTTTCCTAAAAGACTGACGTGGTACAAATTTGTTCTTCTTCTTAATTGGCGATAACCGCTTACGCGATTTTTGCCGAGTTTAACAAAGCGCGCGAATCGTTTCTTTCTCGTGCGGCCGGCGCCGGTTGGACACACCAAGGGAAGACAATTCGTTCTCCACCTGATCTTTCCAACACAGAGGAGACCTTCTTCTTCCTCTGTTACCACCAGCTGGTACCGCATTGAATACTTTCAGAGCCGTAGCGTGTGTATCCATTCTCATAAAATGACCCAGCCAACGGAGCCGCTGGATCTTTATTCACTGCGCTAAGTCTTTGTCGTCGTAAAGCTCATATAGCTCATTTTTCCATACTCGCCGTCGCCAACGTGCAAAGGTCCAAAAATCTTCCGTCGAATCTTTCTCTCACACACTCCAAGCGACGCTTCATTGTCATCGAGTACGCTACTACGCCTTACGTTAGGACGGGCATAATGAGAGTCTTGTAGAGTGTTAATTGTGGTCGTCGAAAGAGAACTTCACTACTCAGTTGCCTACTTAGTCGAAAGTAGCACTTGTTGGCAAGAGAGATTCTACGTAGGATTTCTAGGCTGACATCGTTATCGGTGTTGATGCTGGTTCATAAATAAACGAAGTACTTTACAATCTATAAATCATAACTGTCAACAGTGACGTGGGTGCCAATATGCGAGTACTGTTTGTTTGATGACAGGAGGTACTTTGTTTTTTCCTCGTTCACCACCAGACCCATTCGCTTTGCTTCCAGTTTGGAAAATAGAGAGCTAACAGCACGATTGTTAAGGCCAATTATGACAATATCATCGGCATACGCCAACAATTGTACGCTCTTATAAAAAAATGTTCCTGAGCGTTTAAGTTCTGCGGATCGCACGATCTTTTCCAGCATCAGGTTAAAGAAGTAACACGACATGGAGTCACCCTGTCTGAAACTTCGTTTAGTATCAAACGGCTCGGAGAGGTCCTTCCCAATTCTGATGGCGCTGCTGGTATTGAGCATATAGATCCCTCCTTTTTGCACTGTCGAATGCAGCTGTGAAGTCGTCGAAAAAATAGTGTGTGTCGATTCTCCTTTCATGGTGGACTTCCCAGGTCTAAAGCCACACAGATATGGTCTAATCCGGTGATGGATGGTAGGCTTCAGTATTTCACGCAAAACGCTCGTTGAAACCTTACAGGCGATATTTAGAAGACTAATCCCGCGGTAATAGGCACAGATTGCAGAATCACCATTCTTAGGGATTGGGCAGAGCACACTTAAATTCCAATTGGCAGGCACGTTTTCATCCGACCATATTTTGCATAGAAGCTTACTAGCTTCTCGCCGCCATGTTTGAATAGCTCAGCCGGCAGTCCATCGGCGCCCGCGGCTTTGATGTTCTTTAGCCGCGTCATATGCGCAGCTATCAGTATTTAATAGGTTCGAGAACTGTTTCCTCCATAATTTAATTACGCCCTGGAAGTTAGTCACAAGATCGCCGACTTTGTTCTTACAGGAAAACGACCCAGTCTTAAAACCTTCTGTAAACCGCCAAATTTTCTGGTAGAATTTTCGGGCGTTATTCCTATTGGCCAGCAGCTCAAGCTCTTCCCTCTCACGTATTTCAGGCTCTCGTTTCCTCTTTCGGATATAACGTCTCTCCTTCTTTCTTAGCTCTCGGTAGCAATTCCACATGGCCCGCGTTGCGCCCGATGCAGCGTGGCTCTATAGGCAGCATCTTTTGTTTCTGCGGCAGCATGGCATTCCTCGTCGTACCAACTGGTTTTTCGGGCTCGCCAGAATCCGATTTCTTCTTCGGCGGCAGTAAGTAGAGAACTAGAAATATTACTCCACTGCTCGAGCATGCCGGATTGTTGGGAAGTACTCTCTGATAGCAGGAGTGAGAGTCAAGTGGCGAAGCTTCTTTTTCTTTGTTGTGATTGCAGCTTTTCGATGTCCAATATTCTTAGCGTAGGTAGAAAACACTAGAAGAGTGTCTTACATCTATCATAGAAACGTTCCAGGCGCTCATAGAAGGAATTTGTGGTCGCATCGGTCTTCTCTTCCATCGGGGCGTGGGCGCAGATGAGCGAGATGTTAAAACTCGGTTTTTGATTCGGATTATCGGATTATTGCGAGACGCTCGTTCACCGGATTGAACGACAGCATTTGGCTTCGAAGTCTTTCTCCCACAACAAGTCCCACACTGAATTTGCGATCCTTTACATGGCAGCTGTAGTAGACGTCGGAAGGTCCTTTCTTGCCCTGCCCCGTCCATCGCATCTCTTGAATGGCAGTGATGTCAGCCTTTACTCTGACGAAGGCATTAACCAGCCGGGCAGAGGCACCTTTCCCAATAAGGGATCGGACATTCCAGGTTCATACCCACAAATCGTAGTCCTTAGTTCATTTGCAGGGGTCGTCATCAGTATAGGAAGCTCTCATCCGGGTCTCTGTACATGCTTTCATGGGAGGGGATTTTTACGTGGAGGGTCCCAAACCCAGTGCATAACCAACTATCCTGAGATGGTTCGTCTTCTGACGTTGTCTCACTCCCGAACGGCTGTTCGAAAACTACCCAGATGATACTTGGGTTAATCCCAGAACTTGTGAGCTGCTTAAACCATATGTAGAAGAATCGTCCTGGTCACTCCCAAATGAATGGCGATCAGTCCCAATACGCGTGGACTTCTACATACGGAATCATCCTCCTGAGGGTACAGATTTCAATCTTATAAGTATCTTACAATCTGTATAAGTATCCAAGTACCAAAAGAAACAAACAACTTTAAACAAAATGCGGTTAATTCTTTAAAGTTCACTGAATATGAATACGAATAAGTGCAAGTCATTATAAGCTAATGTCGGGTTCGAATCAGAGATCATGAAACATTAAATGGCAGAACAAGTTTTTCTAATACCGGGTGCCTCTCGACAGGTGATTTGAAAGCCCCTCTAACATCAAGATATCCATTTACCCTTTTTCGGGATCTGTTAAACCTTTCTTCTTTCCCATTTTATTGGAATTAAAAAGTTTTCGACGAAACGCAATGAATGCTTGTAAAATCGATCTATCTTTAATGCGCAAATAATGTAGGCAAACTTAGTGTCTCTATCCAAGTGAACCAATAAATCAAGCATAGTATTACAGCTGCTGAAGTTTTACTACTGCGAAATACCTTTGGATGGAATAATATTTTGATACATATTTATTTTCGAGCAAAGTACAGTATTATCGGAATTATCTGAAAACCTTGGATTAACTTGCTTTAATAACAATTTTCTTCCATAAAAATTATTGCCTCTGATCAAGTGAACCGGGGGCTAAGGTTCACACTGAAAAAAATCTAAAACCAGAAAATGAATTTTGTAGACCGGTGTAATAGGGCTTTTTAACTAGCACATCGACTGCTATCGACTGGGATCGTTTCTGGGACGAATGATTTAGGTAACCATATTGCAAAAATTAGTTCAATCGTGCCGTATCAGTGATTAAAGGCATTAAACCTATGATGTTTGTATGTGTGTAGTATGTCCACACGCATGTGCATACTCATATTTATAAAGTCTAAATACTCAGTATCAGTGCTAGTGGAACGCTTTAAAAAGTATATAGCGAAAGGATTATAAGTTCAAGCAGACAAACTGCCAACTGGTTTGCGGTTTCTGCTCTGAAAACCTAACGTTTTCCTCATTTTACTCACCAGGGGAAAATGAACAGTACTTGAAGTCAATTTAATTAGATTCATTTATACCCTGATGAATATTCTGCACACGTGTGCAAAGCTAGTGCCTCAACTATGGAAAGCCAAGACTCAGAGGCGCACCACGTCTATACATTTGATTAATGCTGTGCACGTTATAAGCATGAGTGATAAATACGAAGTCATGCAGCAGTATATACCCAGCAGGGAAATTCACTGCATCCGAATTCATGTTCCCTGTGAAAAATTCTCAAAATAACAACTTAGTTATACATACAAACTTACAAATTGATTTGATGTTAGTCTAGCTAGTAGACTAGCTACCTTAGTCCAGTTTCAACTGATGGAAATCTGTTTAAAGTCTAACCCGAGGCTTTCCAAATTTGGTTTACTATTTCACTCTTTTATATATGGTATTTTAATGCATATACCTACTTTTGCATTGCAAAACAAACATTTGTCACTTTCGAATAACCTCTTCCCTGCTTGCTATGGTAGAGAATTTCGCTGTTCGCCAAGCGTAAAATTTGTATGTAAAGGCAACAACAGTTTAGCGATGATCAAGCGATTTTGTTTATAGCCTCCTAGCTCATAACAGACATGCTTAGGCTAGGGTTTCCAAGTTTAAGTAAACATAGTTTATTATATTTTGCATAGTTTAGGCAACATAGAATTTCATACCAGTTCGAGCGGCATTTGATGAGGAGCACGATGCTTGTCTTTTGACCGTCCTTTGCATAATTTCAGATGAGAAGCATTGGAAAGCAATAGGATTACATAACGGTTTGTAAAACTAATCAATTATGCAGTACGCTAAATCATAAACAACGTGGGATTCAAGAGACATAGCTTATAGAAAGCAGCTGAAATCTTCTGCAACCATTTTTTGTAAAAAACCCGGCTTATTGAAATTGTCCATGGATATTTAGAAACGAAAAAAAAAATAGTAAAACCCTACTCTAAAAAAAACTCTAATTTTTTCGCTCAAGTGGCCAGGATTCTGCACAGAGTATGCATCTATGGTTGTTTACTCTTGCGTAGTCGGATAACAGAAATAGAACAGCTGGACAACCGATGCCTGCAAGTCTTAACATATTAAGCATTACGTCATTAAACATTTCTCCGTATAGCCTCTTGTATTTAACGTTTTATGTTCTAAAGTTACAAGAAAACCACAACGTAAATGCAGGAGCTTGTTATGCAAAAGCACACAGTCTTCGCTATGTGCAAAGCGTACTACAACTTTGTGTGTTTATATTAAGTATAATGTACCAATACGCCACAGATACAGAGACACCTATTGAGGCTGCAATAAAAACTACACTATGTTTGCCAGTTCACAAGTGTCGATAGTCGCAATGCCACTAACGATGAAACTACGAATAGCGTAATTGACCACTTTTCTAACCCAAATCAATGCCAAGCGAGGCAGTTTACGTGATTTCGTATCTACATACATATATTATGTATGCCCTACTTGCTAGTTGCTCTACTCCATATTACTTATTTATATATAAAATTATGTTTCATATGAATAAATAAACTATTTTTTGAACATATGTATATAGTAGTACTTAGAACAACTGCCAGTTATGCTGAATGATGTCTACTTCAACGATCTCCAGTGATGCGCAAGCGGCCTAATTCAATCATGGCAACATTCAAACCTATAGTGCCAAGAAGTAGCTATTTTTTGTGCTTTGTTTTGTAAAAAAGTGGGTATTTTCAGTGCGTTTTAGCAAAACTGTAACAATAAAGATAAAAAATTAAGAGCTATAAAGATAAATAAGATTTAGAATAGATAGATATATTCCTTTCTTTATTATGGAAATATACATATGTATATATATATCGTAAAAACTTTTTATTAAATAATATACCACAATTAATCAAATGGTCGTCTGTCGGAAAAACACAATTAAATTGGCATTGAATTTGTTACCAAATTTGGTTTAAATAAAATGCACAAAGCTTAATTATATTCGTTTACAATTAACTGTCTATATTTTAAAGCACTTTTCCGCCTGAACCAATTCCATTCAATCTATTGGGTAGTCGAAAAAGTCTTTTCATATTTTGACAATAGATGTCGTTGGAGTCATCTATCTGTAGTGCTACCTATTGCATAGTGTCATATTATATGGTGTTAGAAAGGTGATATTTTAAGCTTCATTTAACCAAAAAAAAAAATTAAATTCGGAGAAGTTGAAAAAAAAAGTTGTAGCTGTTCAAAAATGAGTGAAAATAATGAAGAAATTCGCTATATTTTGAAATTTTTGTATGAAAAAGGGAAGAATGCCACGCAAGCCACCAATGAAATTTGTGAAGTTTACGGAGACGATGCTGTATCAGTTCGTGTAGCCCAACAATGGTTCGCTCGCTTCCGTTCTGGAAATTTCGATGTGAAAGATGCACCTCGCTCCGGTTGACCTATCGTTGAAAAAGTCGATGAAATTATGGAAAAGATTCGCCAGGACCGTCACATAAGCTGCCATGACATCGCCAGGGCACTGAACATTCATCATCAAACGGTTTTGAACCATTTAAGAAAAGCTTACAAAAAGAAGATCGATGTTTGGGTACCAATTTTATGGACCGAATTAACATCTGCGATTCTTTGCTGAAACGAAATGAAATCGAACCATTTCTGAAGCAAATGGTAACTGGAGACGAAAAGTGGATCAAATACGACAATAATGTGCGAAAAAGATCATGGTGCAAGGGTGGTGATGCTCAACAAAGTGTCGCAAAGCCAGGATTGACGCCTCGAAAGGTTATGCTGTGTGTTTGGTGGGATTGGAAAGGAATCATCCACTATGAGCTGCTCCAGCCTGCTCGAACGATTGATTCTACACTTTACTGTCAACAATTTATGAGATTGAAGCAAGCAATCGAAAAAAAATGGCCAGAACTGATCAGCAGAAAGGGCGTCGTCTTCCATCAGGACAACGCTGGGCCACACACATCTTTGATGACTCCGCAAAAACTGGGAGATCTTGGCTGGAAAGTTTTGATGCATCCACCATATAGCCCTGACCTTGCACCATCGAAATACCGTTTGTTTCGGTCAATGCAGAACTCCCTTAATGGAGTAAAGTTGGCTTCAAGAGAAGCCTGTGAAAATTACTTTTCGCAGTTTTTCGCCGAGAAACCACAAAAGTTTTACACTGATGGAATAATGTCTCTAGAAGAAAAATGGCAAAAGGTGGTCGACCAAAATGGTACATATTTGGTTCAATAAAGTTCATTATAAATTCAAAAAAAAAAAAAAAAATGAGTTGAAGTTTGATTAGAAATACGAAAAGACCTTTTCGACTACCCAATATTCTTAACATCATCATCATTTAAATTACAAAGAGAGCAGTTTAAATTTTTGTGGCCTCTTAGGTAAATAAGATGGCTTTGAAAATCCAAGAGATTTTATAATTGTGAACCGTATCGGATGGAATAGCTTTTACCAATATTATGATCTAGGTCCTTGTATATGCGAGTACTTTTCAAAGCTCCTTGCCACAATCTCGGTTTATTCGTTGAACTCGCAGTTGAAAGAAGTAGATCTATGCTAGTATTCTACATCCTCCTACCTGATATGTCGTAAGTCAGATTTACAATAGATTTCATTTTCTTTCTGCGTCCTGGCCTGCTTTTGCCCAAAACTTTTAACTTCGTAAGATATTTTTTGAGAATCTACGTGGCAATCTATTATCATCATAGAATCTTCATAGAAATTGTAATGTCTACAAATGACAATTTTAAAAGCCAGTTTCTAAAAGGATGCAATAAGACGTGTATTTGCCTACAAATACAACCGAGTTTTATCTTGGTTGGTTGGTTAGTTGGTTAAAGTGCTGATTCTTCCAGAATCCAACTAGCGCTTCCGCACCATTTTGTTGCCACATCCTCGTTACCAACTTGTTTAACGGTTATTTACAGCATAACTATATCCAATCTGTGCGGTTAAGGCACCTTATTAGGTTGTTGACGTCTAAGCCAGACAGTTGTTCGAGATTCTCCCACAGCGGTTGGCCCAGGGCTAACATTCTGTCCTTCCATAGGGCAGGGCATTCACAGAGGAAATGGAAGATTGTCTCCTTTTTCTTCGGTTGTTTGCAACTGTGACAGTATGTATTGTGAGGGATACCCATTTTGGCTGCTTGTTCTCCGATAGACCAAAAGCCAGTTATGACTGCCGTTAGTCTCCAGGCGTCCCGTCGTTTCATTCTTATTAATGCCGGCGATTGCTTGAGGTTTTAGGTGGGCCATAACGTTCTGCTAATTTTCCATTTCGTCTGGACTTTTCACCTACAGTCCGAGATTCGAAGGTATTTTAGGGAAACTGTACTCTTGACTGCACCTAATGGTGTGAATACCGATTCTGCAAAATTCATCAAACAGGTCAAAACTCCAAATTTGAGCGGCATAACTTTGTATTGATCTTGTTACTGCCAAAAAGATATTGCATTTCTTCATTTGTAGCATTTATATTATTTTCTGCTAAGCTGATTCTCTGCCTTGAGTCTACAAAAATGCATAAAATGTATTTTTTTCTTCAAATTTAATGTGAATGATTGATGTCAAGTTGTAAATGTTGTCCGTCGTGGAGTACTTTTTCCGAGAACCTGCTTGGCTTTCTGTGATTAATCCTTTACTCTCTAACCAATTTGTCGCTCGTTTAGTACGCCCATCAGGATTTTGGCAATGCAGTTGATGAAAAATACACCTCTGTAGTTCGACACTTCGTTCTTTTACCTTTCACAAACATTGGGATAATGACACTAGTTTTAAAAGTAACATCTGCGTGCCTATTATTACCTATATATTCTAGTGTAGAATTTAGCCAACTCATCTGCATTAAGGTAGTACAGAATTCATATGTGATTCTATCAGAGCCTGGAGCTTTTTCCGATTTTGTTTTATGAAGCGTTTGGAAGATTTCTGTTCAAGAGATCGGTCTAAGCTACGAGGGCGGGTCAATAAGTCCGTGACTTTATGTATTTCTGACCTCTTTACTGAAAAATAAATACTGCTCCTGTCAACAGGCATCTGTCAGTTGACTCCTGTCAAAATTTGAACGTGCTGCGGCAGTTAGTTTGTGTTTCACAGCTATCTTTATCAGACTATCCAGTAATTTGAGGAGACCACAAACGCAATCGTGTAACAACTTCACAGGAAGGTTTGGCGTTGTTTAATCGCAATATCGAGGAGTTTTTGCGCCGTTTTGTAACCGTGGACGAAGCATGGATCCATCACCACACACCAGAGACCAAACAACAGTCGAAACAGTGGGTTTCTAAGGGTGAATCGGCTTAATAAATTACCATTTTCTCCTCAAATTACTCGGTAGTCTGATAAAGGTAGCTGTAAAACACAAACTAACTGACGCACCACGTTCAAATTTTGACAAGATCCAACTGACAGATGCCTGTTGACAGGAGCAGTATTTATTTTTCAGTAAAGATGTCAGAAATACAAAAAGTCACGGACTTATTGACCCGCCTTCGTATCATCCGGGATTGTATGCGCTGAGGTAGTTGGATTAAAAGCTCCTTAAAATGGTCATTAAACGCCACTGCTGATATACCAGACCTGAATAGATCCCACCACTCTGTGCTATCATTCACCTCATTTATTTTTGTTCATACTATTCCTTCTTGCTTATTTCACATTTTTCTTTATATTTTTTGCTTGCATTAAAATACAGTAGGTTCTGTTTTTATGCGGTAGATACGTTCCGCAAGAAACAGCATAAAAAAAAACAGCATAAAAAAAGCTACTAGTTCTATAGTAAAACTATAGATACGTTTCAAATGCTAAAACCGAATAAATCTGAAATAATCGCATAAAAAAGGGCACTAGTCCCATATTATTACTATAGATACGTTCCATAGACCGCATGAACCTGAAATAATTAAATAAAATCGCTTAAACAAAATATTGTATCTTTGAAAATTATATCTTTATATATCTTCCATACTTGTAGGGTTAGCATTTCTGATGTAATCTGTGATGAGTTTTTGCTTAGCTGGTTTAGAATCTTGTTTATATGTACAATTCCCGATAGGTCGACATGCATTTTGTAATTTAAAAAAAAACCGCACTATTTCAAAACCGCATAAAAAAAGCCGCATAAAAACAGAACCTACTGTATTTGTCTTTTTGTCCTGCATTACTTCTTTTACTTAATAGTTTCCTTAATAGTTTTTTAGAAGCCGGCAAGCATTTGTAGTTGTGCCATTTTGATTTTTTAATTAACTTCCATTAAGCCTGCTTTCGTGCCGCTGCGTTATTTATAATCTCCGTCAATTTAGATAATAGTTTCTGATACTGTCTAAGAGAATTGTCCGATTTCCGTCGCAGTGTAAATGTAATCTGCATATGGTCCGACTATATCTTATCTTTGTCTTAAAACCCAACGCATATTTGACTATGTCTCTTCATATGGCGGATATGTCACTGTTGCTTTTCACATATAAATTATAATTTTAGTTTTTTGTTTTACTTTCTTCTAAATTCGATTTGAATTAATTTTTGCAAGGTCGCTACCAAAAATGTATGCCAGTATTTTCTCAGCAGTTTGATTTTTACACATAAGAGATATGTCGGTATTAAAGGAAATACACTGGTTGTCAATATAGACACTATCACCCTTAATGATTTTGTGGGGCAAATTTGAAGATGAAAATTTCTTTTTTAATTGTAACAGTGCCTTTTGTTTTGGCTGTTCCTCTGAGCTTATTGGGGCCCTTTACCTTTTTCGAGCTTTTCCAAATTTCCGTTGCCATATATGCTGTTTTCACTTCTGCTAGTTTGTTAACCTTTTCATTTCGTTCAGCTATAATATGTGCATTCCGGACAACAACATGTTGCAAATTCAAATGCTGTATACATATATGTTTTTGTAATTATATCCGTGGGTGTTGTATCTTTCACTAAACCTTGTACAATTATTTTATTGTTTTTTTTTTTTTTTTTTTTTGGCTAACAATCGCTCCATTTACTTCCGGTCACTTTCTCTTATTTTTTTAAGTTGCTGTAGATTTTTTTTTAACATTCGGTTTTCTACTTTTAAACTCTCAATTTGTGTGGACAAATTTTCTTTGAGTTCATCTATATCTTTTTTGGAAGCTGGATGGTCAGTTTATCAACAACTTAGTCTCAATACCATGCATAGCAATCAAAATATCCCGCAACGATATATGCGAAACATTTTGCGCAATGTCTGTGCTGGAATCCTGTTTGGTTCTGCGATTCAAAGGATGCATTATCGATATTATCGATCTACCTGCTCACTCGCTCAATATCGTCGTTTTTTCCCGTCGCCCAGCTCCTCCCACACTAGCAATCTAGTTCATCCCTATGCACACACTTGCCAGTAAATATATATTTCGCGTCACAAAACTTGCTATCTTGCTAACTCCCTCGGTCGCGGAATAGATTAATACAACACTAATAGGTTAGGTTGTTAAACTAATTTGGCCTTATTTTTATTTTTTTTACATCCTGCATTCCCACTTTTATTGTTTATTTAAAGATAATATTGTAAAAATGGGCAGCAAGACGAATTATAAAAAAAAATACAACCTTTTGGAAAAACTAAGTAACTGCGGAACAGCAGAAAATAACTAAAAAAGCAACTTTATTTATATATTTATTTATTCAGTTGTTCAATCCTAACATAGCAAGGATAAGCCTAATAATTATAAGTGTTAGAATTTTTTAAAGTATCATATTATATTACGTAATACTTTTAGAATAGTAAGTTCCGTGGACATCGGAGGGATGCACAGCAGAAGGGCAGCCAGGGAGCTGGAGAAAAAGGACTTCATTATTATTAAGACCTTTCAAATGTGACGTCTAGATGTCAGTAGTGAATTATTCCTGCACAGTACAATCTTTGGCATTTGTCAAGTAAACAGACGTAAACGTACCTACTATGAAAATGGTTAACCTATGAACAACACATCGTAAGCTTCGTGATTTTATTGGTTGAAATAATCATCCGAATGAGTGCACAATTCAAAGGTTGGTGAAAAGTTTAAAGAAACTGGTTCTGTCGAGGACAGACCAAAACCGGACGTTCTGTTGAGGATAAAGCTTCTGTAGAGCAAAGTATTGCTAAACCGCATTCAGCATCGTTATCTTAACGTTCTCAACTATTCGCATTCATAAATCGATTGTTGGGTAGATTTTGCTTGTAGACTTGCTCATGGTGGACATGATGCCATTTTTCACATATAATCGATAAGAGCCATTTTTGAATAAAAATAGAGAAATTTTAAACAATCTAACAATATCGTGGCACGTCTTCTGAAACACCCTTCACTTTAATTTACACCAGTATCGCCCGTGGTCGAAAATTCGACCAATAACAATTCTTACTATAAATAGGAGTTTTTACCCAATTTTCATTATAAATATATATAAATACATATACATTGAGATAAAATATAATTTTTTTTTTTCAAATCTTGGTAGCGATCCGTAAAAATTATTTAAGAGTTTGAAATTTCGGTAGATTCATTTATTTTTTACACACAATATGGGATTTAAGTTTGAATGGGAGATGCTACTCTCCCTTTTCCAATATCTACCACTTTTCACTATGAGACAGGTGTTTGTGTAGCTCTATCAAATTTCAATATCTTAGCTTTTGTGCTTCCGGAGAAGAGCGTTTTGGAAACTTTAGTTTAATGGGAGGTGTCACGCCGCCTTTTCCATACTTCACATACTTTCCACTTTTCACCATAAGTACGGTATATACAATTTCTGAACTCATATCAAGTTGCAGTTTCCTATAATAGTTGGTTTTAGAGATATATTGATTCTCACATTTTTGTCTCTATGCCAGACGCCACGCCCCCTCTATATCGAGGTTAACATTTCTGCACTAAACGAAGTTATTTCCTTCAATTCAGCGCATGCTTCATTGAAATTGCATGTGAAGACGATTAAGTAAATCTTTTTTACCAGTAGTGGTGCATAAATATACAAGGAACTACGGTATTTGGGGACAACTTGAGAGTAAAACTAACTAGCCTTTATTTTGAGCCAAATTTAATGAAATTTCACGAATTTTTTAGACAACATTATCTTATTACTCATTTATAAAATCATTCAAGAAAGTTTCCATTAGATTCCATAAGAGTGACTGGAATCTTGTTGTTACGGAAGTTTCTTCTTATATTTACTTAACGGTATAATATTTGCATAAGTTTGCTGAATACCCAATTTCTGAAAGAGAAGCGCACCAATTACAATTATTGGTATGGGAATAAGTTTCCGTCCTTTCTTAGCCAAAGTTACGAATTATTTAGACAATTAAATAATACATGATATTATGTGAAGTATGCGCCGTAGCCGAATGGGTTGGTGCGTGACTACCATTCGGAATTCACAGAGAGAACGTTGGTTCCAATCTCGGTGAAATACCAAAATTAAGAAACACATTTTTCTAATAGCGGTCGCCCCTCGGCAGGCAATGGCAAACTTCCGAGTGCATTTCTGCCATGAGAAAGCTACTCATAAAATATCTGCCGTTCGGAGTCGGCTTGAAACTGTAGGTCCCTCCATTTGTGGAACAACATCAAGACGCACACCACAAATAGGAGGAGAAGCTCGGTCAAACACACAAAAAGGGTGTACGCGCCAATTATGTACATATATATGTATGTGCCATTGGAAGCTACAACTTTACTTAGTGATGTTTTAAGGAGTTCATAATAGATGACACCCTTCTGATCCCACCAGATGCTCAACATAACCTTTGAAGCATGAATATTTTTTTTCGCCGTCAATGGACTTGGTTCACCTGGCAGGCTCCAACATTTTCGACGCTTAGGGTTAATATAATAGATCCATTTTTCATCGCCAGTGACGATGCGATGCCGAAAACCTTTTCTTTTCTGTCGTTCAAGAAGCATCTCACTCGTCACCAAACGTCTCTCGATTTCCCTCTTCTTCAATTGATGTGCTCCCTAGTTACCTGCTTTCTGGACCTTTCCCATCGCGTACAAACGTTTAACGACGGTTGGTCTGTCAAGATCCAACTTTTTAGACATATCATCAAGGGTTTGGCATGCGTCCTCATCCAATAATTATTGTAGTTGAGTATCTTCGAATTTTTTCGGTGCCCCTTCGGGATCTTTATCACTCACGTCGAAATTGCTACTTTGGCAAATGGTATTTGATGGAGCGTCATTACCGTAAAAATGTATGAATATACGACACGTTTCAGCTGCACTTTTTTTTAAAGCTAAGAATGAAGCATGCCATCCCACAAATGCTTTGTTTCGGGACAACGTAGACATTTTTGACGTGAGATAAAAAGGATCTTTACGCTTCAAACGAATCAAATCACCAGTATATTACTAGAGCGAACACAAAATAAATTATAATTTATAATAAATTCCTATACTTATCACAAAATAAAACAACAAAAATGCTTGAAACAAGACGGAGCAAATTGTCACAAAGGATTTGTTGTAATACTCAAGCCATCATTAACGTCGCACGGCAAGATTTATTGGAAGAAGTGTTAAAAAAGTGGACAGATCAAATGGATCATGTAACTCACATTCCAAAAAATAAATTCCTTAAAATTATCTATATGTATCTATATATAATCCAGACAAAAAGTGTTGCCAGTAACTCCAAGTGATGTAACGGGTGATTTTTTAGCTATTATCTTTTTAAACAGTTGGCTTAAACAGCTGACGCACGTTTCGTGTTTTGTTTCACTGTCAAACATCTTCAGTTTGGTCTATAATTTAATCATGAATCGTCTTACAAACGAACAACGCTTGCAAATCATTGAATTTTATTATAAGAATGCGTTTTCTGTTAAGAAAGTTTATCGCGCGCTTCTTCCATTTATGGTTGTATAATCGACCCACTGAAGCGGCTATTCGAGCTATTGTGACTAAATTTAGAACCAAATTTACATTATTGGACATCAAACCACCAACTCGCTTACGTCGAGTGCGAACTGAAGAAAATATCGCAGCTGTATCGGCCAGTGTTAATGATGACCATCAATTATCGATTCGTCGCCGTTCGCAGCAATTGGGCCTCTGTTACTCAACAACGTGGAAAATTTTGCGAAAGGATTTAGGATCAAAATACAGCTGGTGTAAGAATTGAAGCCGTACGACCTACCGCAAGGCAGAATTTTTGGTGAATGGGCTCTTGGAAAGTTGGCCGAAGATCCACTTTTTTTATCGAAAAATTGTGTTCAGCAAGCTCATTTTTGGATCAATGGGTACGTAAATAAGGAGAATTGTCGATTTTGGAGTGAAGATCAGCCAGAAGAATTGCTAGAGCTACCAATGTATCCAGAAAAGGTCACAATTTGGTGCGGTTTATGGGCTGAAGGTATCATTGGACCGTACTTCTTCAAAGATGCTGCGAATCGTAACGTAACTGTGAGTGGTGAGAGCTACCGTGAAATGATATCCAACTTTTTGTTGCCCAAAATGCAAGAGCTTGACTTGCATGACATGTGGTTTCAGCAAGACGGTGCCACATGCCACACAGCACGCGTAACAATGGACTTGTTGAGAGGCGAGTTCGGTGAACATTTTATTTCACGTTCGAGACCTGTCAATTGGCCACCCAGATCGTGCGATATAACGCCTTAAGATTATTTTTTGTGGGGCTATGTTAAAGCTCATGTCTATTCAGACAAGCCTGCTTCAATTAACGCATTGGAAGACAACATTAAAGCATTTATATGTGAGATACCGGCCGAAACATTGCAAAGAGTATGCCAAAATTGGACTAAGCGGATGGACCATTTGAAGCGCAGTCGCGGTCAACATTTGCATGAAATAATCTTCAAACATTAAATTATATGGACTGTACTATCGGTTTAAATAAAAATTTCATGCATTTTCTTCAAATTTTTTTCCGTAACTTACAGTCTTACTGGAAACTCAAGATCGAGCCGTTAGTTTTAAAAATATTCTGTTGCTCGGACATAAGTTTGCTAAAAGTCGCAGGCACGGTAGATTTAACTTTTGGCATTGTTTTAATTTTATTCAAGCGTAGGCATATTCAGAGTTTTTAGAATAAGTGCAATATTTAAAAAAAGTAGTTTCCTTTTTGTTGCAAAATGTTTATACATATTCACTTGCACTATTACAGAGTGAAACAGAGAGAAAACTTACATTCCATGTACACGTACAAAGAATGGCCAGTCTTTGCGGGGCCCCTCAGAACCACACCCACAGATGCACTAAATATCATGCTTAACATTTTACCAATAGAGCAGTACGGTAAGCAAATAGCTGCCAAAGCAACTCTCAGACTAAGAGAAATCGGCCTACTCAGAACGAACCAAAGAGGACACTCCTCAATTTTAGAACAATTCCCCTGCATTCCCAACACAACGGATTTCTGTAGGACCAAGGACATCAATTTGTATAAATCCTTCGTCACAGTATTTCCTTCCAAAGAGGAATGGGATAACGGGCTCATTGTTAAGATAAATGAAGTAAACATCTACACAGATGGCTCAAAACTGGATAACAAAGTAGGTGGAGGGGTCTACTCCGACAAACTCGGAGTATGCCAATCATTCCGCTTACCTGATCATTGCAGTGTATTTCAGGCGGAAGTCACTGCCATAAAAGAGGGGCTTAAAGAAATAAAAACGAGAGTATTATCCACAAATGAAGTCTTCATTTACTCGGACAGTCAAGCAGCAATAAAAGCGCTGGAATCAAAAACACACTCGTCAAAAACAGTTCTAGATTGTTTTAAACTACTAGATGACGTATCTAAGTGCTACAAGGTGCACCTTATCTGGGTACCAGGCCACAGGGACATTCCAGGAAATTGTAAGGCGGATGAACTTGCAAGAGCCGGTACAACGCTCGATCTCGAACCGGATAAGGCGCTGATACCCATACCTATAGCCACTTGTAAATTACCTATAGACAGGGAAACCATCAAAAAGGTAAATACAATCTGGCAAAACCTCACAACATGCGAACTAAGCAGACAGACATGGCCGAACTGGAACAGCGGTCGATCGAAGATCTTGCTAAGATTCAACAGGGAATCTATAAGAAAAATGATAGGTGTATTAACAGGTCATTGTTTAATAGGCAGCTACGCTAGAAGGTTAGGACTACCTTACTTCGATTTCTGTAGAAGCTGTCTAAATACAGAAGAAGAGGAAACAGTCAGACACCTTTTATGTGAGTGTGAAAGCCTAGCTAGGAGAAGGCTGCGCACCCTCGATACAGCATTTCTAACCGATGTAGCGGATATAGCCCATCTAAAACTAACGAAGCTCTGCTCGTTTATTAAAGCAACCGGATGGTTCGAAAGGGAACACGTAGAGTAAGGATAAGCTCCAGTGGTATCACAATGGACCTGCCGAAGGTCTAAGTGTGTCTTACGACAACCACCCTACCTACCTACCTACATTCCATGTCATGCTGTTAAATTTTTAGAAATAGTTTAAAATAAATTTTAGAAAAAAAATAGTATATGCATTTTATCGCAAATAAGCACAAATATGCATTTTACTGTCTCCGGGAGGAGGCGTACTATACACATCAAAAATGTATCTGACCGATGAATAATAAATAGGCATCTACACGAAAATTTAGAATTTATTAACCTCCGAAACCGCACATCGAAACGAAATTAATTTTTTGCCTATAAGTTTGGTTTCAAAGGAACGTCGATCGCCACCAATAATGGTAACAGGTGTGGTCAACTATCAGAAATTATACATATAATTATATTGAAAATCGAATGGAAAATGATTTTTCTAACAAACTTGAAAGCAATAGTGTTCATAAGCTCAATCAGCTTGGATTATGGAAAAAAATATCGTTTTTAACTACGGAAAATACTCCGTGGCATTCATATGAAAATAAACAAACAAAAGAAATTAAAAGTATAGTATATCTAGTAAAGAACCTATATCATACGTGTGATCTAGTAGCCATAATATCCGATCTTAAAGAACAGGGGTATGAAATAACAAATGCGATAAATAAACTAAAGTGGGAAATCAATGATCCACTAAACATGTTTATGCTATCCTTTAGAAAAATTTAGCCTCTTTAGCCTCTGGACTGATTCACCAATGCAAAATTTGCCAATCTTACGTCCACGCACCACACTACTGTTAGGTGCATGAAACCAGATCCACAAATGCCCAAATGGTGGAATTATGGAGAGGAACCCCCGGCAAACTACAGAGGATGCTTAGTAGTAAAGGAGCTACAAAAGATGAGAAATAGTAATACAAAAATAGCTCAAACTAATTCAGCTCCACGTGCAAATGCAGTTGCTCAATTAACTGGATTCAAAAATAGACACAATTCTGAAGTTAAACCAGCTCAAATAAAAACATATGCAGATATTGCAAGAGAAAATATACCGAAAACTCAAAACAACGAAAACAGAAGCACTATCCCAAATTCTTTCGCTTTTAAACCAGCAAGAAACTTTTTATAAATCTCTGGAAAGACGTCTAGATCGACTTGAAAAGCTCGCAAATAAAATTTTTTAAGAATGGAGAAATCTCTTCGAATAATGACATGGAATGCGAATGGATTAACAAAACATTTGAATGAAGTAGAACTAGTTCTCCAAATAGACAAACAGAGAAGTAGATGCGTGTCTTATATCAGAAACCCACTTAACAACCCACACATTTACAAAGATTAAAAATTACAGTATAAGCAACTTCTTCATAAGCATTTGGGAAGACTCATAATAGGAGGAGAGGTCAAGGCAAAACGCATTCATAGGGGCTGAAGACTCACAACAACCAAAGGTGGTGAACTCTACAAAGCAACAAGAGAAACCGGCTGTGAATTTATGTATCTTCATAGCTATAGGCCAACAGATCAACATAAAACTAAGTGAAGGAATTGAATTTAAACAACAAGCGCCTATACTGACTAACAAATTTACTGATTGGGAGTATTTCAAATACAAGCTCAATCCAAACGTTGAACAACAAAATACACTAACGTCATATAATGAAATTGATGAAGAAGAATTATTGCTTACCCAATAAATCCAAGCTGCCGCATGGAAGAGCACACTAACTCAAACAGCAAAACAAGTTGGACTTCGTCAAGAAAGAGAAAAAAGTGGCAACGAACCCGACAACCATTGCTTCACACTTTATTAAATAAAATGACTCAGCATTAAAAAAAAAAAAATGAACAAAATAAAACATTCATCTGCCAAACACTGTATAAAGGAAATAACAGCGGAAAAAGTACTGATTACTCTCTATGGAAATCCACCAAATACTTAAAAAGACCAACTATGCAAAACCTTCCAATTAAAAAACCCTATGGCTTGTGGGCTCAGGGCAATACTGGGTGAACGGAAGTCTTTGCTGATCATTTAGAAAAAACATTCAAGCCACATGAAGCACATTATGCCCCTCTACTTACAGGTATTCATCAAGCAGAAAACCAGTTCTCTTCGTCTTCGCTTGCAGAGACAAAGTGTGAAATAAATTTCCTTAAATCTAAAAAAGCACACGGCTTTGATCTTATTACCGCACAAACCTTAAAAATTCTTCCTCAAAAAACTTAAATTAAACTAACAAAAATTATAAGCGCTTGCCTTAAGCTAAAATATGTGGGAAAGTGCAAGAAAGTGTCAGAAGTAATAATGATACCAAAATCTAGCAAAAGTCCCCATGAAGTATCATCGTACCGTCCGATCTCCTTGCTACCTATAATGCCCAAATTACTCGAAAAAATAATTCTGCAGCGGTTAAAGCCTGTGATTCAAAACAAACACCTTATTCCTACTCACCAGTTCGGATTTTGAGCAAAGGACTCAACAATTGAATAAGTGCATAGGATCGCAAAAGTGATAGAAGAAGCAATCGAAATAAAAAAAATGTTCTCTTCCAAATTTCTCTATGTTGCACAGGCCTTTGACAAAGTATGCAGAGAACGTTAATGTATAGAGAAGTCTCAATGACAGGAACGTATGGAATTTCGAGGGGTACTCGTTTCGCGAAGACTAATCACCACATACACATTTTTCACCAAAAGTTAACAGTAAGGGGCTGCATTATGTAAATTTAGCAGCAGTCGATAAGAATTTGTGGGTGATTAGAAGGAAAGAATATTAGGTAGCTTTTTAATATGACTATGTATTTGAATTTTTTCCAAATCTGTTTGTCTGTCTGGTGTCTGTAAAACTTTGTTGAATTCCCTCCAACTGAATCAAAATCCTCTATAGGTAACATTTCATTACCAGGCACATAGGAAGATGGCATATGCAAATTTATATATGTGAATTTATAATATATACATATGCGCATGTATATATGCTGTGTGTATGTACATATTTGCACTTACCACAGCAAAAAATATGACGGTAAAACTTCCCAGCGCGCATTCATAGGCACAGCATTGTATGTACAGTAACCTTCAAATACTCTGATTTCTAACCTTGCAGATATGCATATTTTGTGCACTTTTTATCAATAGAAGAACTACATACGTAAAGTAATATACTAATTAACTATTTACCTGCTATCAGTTAACATAAAATAATTCTTTCTAAATTTTCTCCTAGTATTAAAATGTCCGAATCAGACCTTTTTTAAGCTACTTGTGTCTTTCTGTAACATACTGTATGCTCATGCGCGCACTTGGCGCACAGCAACTGCGGTTGTCGAGCATTTAGAAGACATATTTACATACATATATGGGTGCAAACATATATGTATACGGAGCCGCGGGCACTCGACTTGACAAAAATTCAAGATTTACCAACTAGTGGCAAATAATTCTGCGCGAAATATTCCAATATTGACCATTTTCGAATGGTCGAGAAAATTGGCATATGGGCGGCTCGTTTTATGAACGAAAGTGCTTTGCTCGTAGAAATATGAGCTCGAATTTATCAATGAATTTATTGATGATGAGTTTTTGTTGAAACTGTTCAGCGCCGCCGCGACCATTTTAGGCTGTTCAGTCAGCACCATGGCAACTGGAATGATGGCCGCTACGGCTACGCCTATTAATGCATTTTGTTGTTGTAGTCACTAGGCATAGAATTTTAGCTTTGAACGACATACGCATTTAGAGGAATAAAGTGAGTGCCCTGTGTGTGCGGTTGTATGTACATGCATTTCTATGTGTATACTAATAAGCATTGCTTTGCTGGAAGTTCAGAACACAAATACATATGTACGTACATAGGCTAGGCCATGATTCTATACATACATATGTATGCATATACAGATGTAGATATGCATGTATATTCATGCATACATTTGTATGTACATATGTACGTACAAATGTAGCACACCCCAGCGGGTTACGGGGTTAGAATTTTCCCGCGGGGAATTTCCTAGGGGAAACAGGTATGGTAAACGGCTCCATTAAGATCGATACCAGTAAGATCTTAATTATGGCAAACTGACAATGGGAAGGAATTTAGTTCGACATGGGCTGGTCACTGTGTGATTCTAGGACTTAAGTAGGCAAGGGTGATACCTTGCCGAAATGGCTGCTGGGTTAATGTCACGGTAGCCACCGTCCCGTTACCTTGGCAGGCCTCAGGCAACGCTCTCTAAGCATCACCATTCACTTGTTCGTGTAGGTCCAGTTGAATTTTTTCCTGGTTAGTGCTGACCGGCTCTGAACACATGTACCCATAAAGACATGTGTCAACCCTCGCATGGCCTCCTTGCATAGTATAGACAACCATGGGGTTATAAGGCAACTACACTACGATTAGAGATAACGGGCCTGAGTGGGGACCCTTTTAAAATGGAGACACAACTACATACAAAAACAACAACAAAAACAACCACATTATTAAGTGGCAACGAATCAGAAGAAAAAAGCGGCAGCAATAACGGCAGTAGAGATAATGAGGTCGGATTGGCGGAAGCCAATGCATTCCGGAGGACATCAAAAGCTCTCAGATCTCCCGTTCTTGCTGCTGTATCGCGCGAAAATGAGACTGAGGCGATGAAAGATAATATCGTGGACAGCGCGGATAGGAAGCGAACGGCATTCTGCGGGCTAGGCGCGAAAATGCGTAGCCTATAACACAAAAAAAGTTCTCGAGTGTAAAGACATCGATGAGATCACTACCAAAGAATATAGGTATCATAAGCCCAATATGCGATCAATTCGAAATTGGGGCATCAACTGTAGAGGTAGTAAATATACGAAAAGCGTTGAATGGAACACAGACCGTAGGCCTAAGCTTGACAGAAACAGAGGCGAATAAAATTCTCGCTGCTGGACGAGTCAAAGTGGGCTGGGTAAACTGTTGGATCCGTGATCGCCTAATATTAACAAGATGCTCTAAATGCTTAGAGTTTGGACACATTCGGCGAGACTGCAAAAACAAAGAAAATCGTTCAAAACAATGTAGAAAGAGCGACGAGGAAGGCCACATCGCGAAGGAATGCAGCAAGGACCCAGAATGCATGCTCTGCAAAGCAAGGGGGAAATCCAACTTTCAGCACATAGCGGGCAGCGGTAGATACCCAGTTTTCAAGAGAGATCTGAGTGACCAAAGGAGATGAGAGTTATCCAGATTAAATTAAACCACTGCGAAGCAGCAAGGGCCTTCTTACTCAGATGTCAATAGGGCAGAGAGCAGAGGTAGTCTTATGCGACCCCTTTAGGGTTAAACAAATGGTGTAGCAGCAAAGACATAGAAACTGTCATTTGGACACGCAAACACCCTCTCCAAGAGATGTATGATCAAGTGGAGGGCTTCGTAAGAGCTAAAATGGGCAACATATATATGTATATATGATGCGGCGCGCCTAGATGGATGCGAGAGCGCTTCGAAACGTTTCTAGATGACCTCACGCGGGACGTTGAAGTTAGATCGCCAGTAGTAATTGGCGGTGATTTCAACGCCTGGGCTACCGTGTGGGGTAGTAGACTTACCAACGCCAGAGGACGTAACCTGCTAGAAGCCATTGCTAGAGTAGACATCAGTATCGCAAATAATGGTTGCGCGCTTACATATCGCAAGGCCAGTACGGGATCTATTTTTGATCTAACACTTGTTAGCAGTTCACTTTTGCAGAAAATCAAGTGGCGAGTAAGTGAGGAATGCACTCACAGTGACCACCAGGCAATTCGATTCGAACTGTCAAAGAATAAAAGAGTACGCGCAACTAAGCCAGTAGGACCCACGTGGAATGACAGAAAGATGGACACCGAGGCCTTTGGGTACGCACTAAACGACCAAAGTTTAGAGCGAGGTACAGCAAGTGAGCAAGCTCGACAACTAAGAAGCATTTTGTCTAAAGCTTGCGATGCGGCAATGCCAAGAAGAAGGCCAAATCGACAAGGAGCCCCTTGCTATTGGTGGATTGAGGAGATAGTGCAATTGAGACGGATCTGCCTACAAGCGCGGCGTAAAATGCAAGGGTCCAGGGGCAGAGCTTGCTATGAAACGGTGCTAGCGCACTTTCGAAAGGCACGGCAAGCACTACAAGAAGCGACTAAAAACAGTAAAGTCGAGAGCTTTAAGCAACTGTGCAACGATGCGGATATAAACCCATGGGGTACTGCATACAAAATCGTATTAAATAAACTGGCGGGACAACGAGCTCCACCAGTCGTATGCCCAGTAATGCTTAATGGAATTGTAGTGACGCTATTTCCCCAGGGACCGAGTATAGATAGATTAGAATCTGCAGATTCTGTAAACACCCAGCAGATTCCAGTCATATCTGCACCAGAGATAATGGAAGCGGGTAAGAAAATTGGCGATCGAAAAGCACCGGGGCCGGCTGGCATACCAAATGTAGCCCTTAAGGCGGCAATCCGCTTGCGTTCCGAAATATTTGTTGCGGTACTACAAAAATACTTAGACGAAGGTGTTTTTCCTACACAGTGGAAATTGCAACGACTTGTGTTGATACCAAAAGGAAAAGGACAGCCGATGATCTGTCCTCGTACCGGCCGATTTGCCTACTGGACACAGGCAAAATACTCGAGCGTATTATTTGCAATAGACTATTGCCTTCCGGAGAAACCGTTCGACGATTGATGCAATTACTACGGTTGTAAAAACGGCTATTAAGGCAATAGAAGGAAAGCGGTGTCGTTGGAGCACCAAGGAATACTGTGCTGTAACCACATTGGAGGTCAAAAAGGCCTTTAATTCGGCAAGTTGGTTGCACATCTAGAATAGCCTGTATGAAATTGGCATTCCGCCGTATCTTCTCAGGATATTAAGGGGTTACTTCTCTGATAGAGAACTGATGTATGAGAGCAGTGCTGAAACAAAAATGTACAAAGTTACTGCTGGCGTGTCGCAGGGATCGGTCCTAGGTCCTGTCCTCTGGAATATCATGTACGACAAAGTCCTTCGCTTACCGGTGTACAGAGAGGTAAAAATAATAGGCTTTGTGGGTGATATAGCGATAGTGACGGTGGCTAAGCACATACAGGAAGTGGAACAGAGGACAAATGGAGCGATAAAACAAGTGAAAGATTAGCTCGAACAGGCGGGACTCAAATTGGCAGAGCAAAAAACGGAGGCGGTTCTGATAACAAGTCGGAAAAAAGTCGAGCATATGAGAATCAGAGTGGGAGAGCAAATTGTTCACTCACAACCGGCTCTGAAATGCCTAGGAGTTATGATCGATTGTAGGTTAAATTATAAGACCCATATTGACTACGCGTCTTGTGTCACTAACAAGGTGGCAAGACCGATGGAATACCTTCAGTAAAGGGCGATGGACTTATAAACTGATTCCCGATTTGCGATCATGGCTAAATCGGAGTCTTGGAGATACAACCTACCATGTGACGCAGTTCCTTTCTGAACATGGAGGTTATGAATAAAAAGCGGGGTAAAAAGCGACATGTAAATTTTACGAATAAAAAAATTCAATATCGTCCTATATACATATCAGGTACGCAAATTCCATACTCCAATACTGCGAAGTATTTAGGAATGACGCTTGATGCCAAACTCTGCGGTAAAGACCTTCCTATGGATAGGATAGAGCACACTTAAGTTCCAATCGCAGGCATGCTTTTATCCGACCATAATTTGCATAGAAGCTGATGCATGCACCCTACCAGCTCCTCGCCGCCATGTTTGAATAAAGCAGCCGGCAGTCCATCGGCTCCCGCAGTTTTGTTTTTTTTAGCCACATCATCGTTATAGTTTTGGCTTCAAGGTAAATGCGAAAATACGAAATATTATCGGGAAAGTCTTCTGGAAAGTGTTCTGGAGGCTGCTTTGAAGCCGTGGGCAGACAAACATTTCGTTGGCAGACCACGGACGTTTCAACAGGACTCGGCACCTTCTCACAAAGCTCGAGTGAACGAAGAATGGTTAAAAAACATCGTTCCGAACTTCACGTCCACACAATGGCTCTCAAATTCAGCAGACGCGAATTTGGGCAATTTTGAAGAGCATGGACCGAACTAAGTCCGCGAGCGGGCCAAAATACCTGCAAGTCACATTAGGGCAGCTTGCGATTCGTTTCTGGACCGCCCCAAGTGAAGGCAAAAGGTGATCATATTGAAAAAAAGCAAATTGATTCTTAATTTGGTACTATTTGCAGACATTTTTTACTTTGAATTGAATAAAAGTAATTTTCAAAACTAAATTTATGGCCTTTTTAATTGGGTACATTTCGAGTGCTGCACCCTGTATTTAACGAGTTCGACAAGTGTTTCCTCCATAATTTGAGTACGCTTTGGATGTCAGCCACCAGATCGCCCTTATTGCTCTTACAAGAAAACTCCCCGGCCTTGAAACCTTCTGTAAGCCACCAAACATTGTAGTACAATTTTTGGACGCTTTTCTTATTGGCCAGCTTCTCGCACTCACGTATTTCGGCCTCTCGTTTCTTCATCCTGATAATACTTCCCTCTTCCTTTTTCAGTTCCCAGTAGCGATCGAACACGGCACGCGTTGCGCTCGATTGTTGAGTGGTACTCTCTGAGAGCAGGAGCTAAACTCGACTGGCTGCAACAAGGTAATGATCCGAGCCGATGTAGGGTCCTCATATCGTACGCACATCTAAACCGCTAGAAGCGTGTCTTCCATTGATCTCCACATGATAGATCTGGTTTTACGTGTTACTATCAGAAGACAGCGACGTAGCTTGGTGTATTTTCTTATGCTGGAATCTGGTGCTGCAGATTATCATGTTTCGGGCCCTGGCGAAGTCGGTCAGCATCTGTCCGTTACCAAATGTTTCGTTGTGTGGGTTGTATTTTTCATCTGTGGGAACAAAAATTCCCTCCCTGTCCATCCTGGCGTTGAAGTCGTCAAGTCCGATTTTTATGTTGTGGCGGGGGCAACGCTCATACATCGGAATGTTCCAGGCTCTCAAATAATCAATCTTTGATCACATCGTCCTTCTGTTCCATCGGGGCGTGGCAGTAAATGATCGATATGTTGAAAAAACGCGCTGTTACGCGAAGTATTGCGAGACGCTCGTCTACCGGAATGAACATAAGTAGTTGGCCACGAAGTCTATCTCCCACAATAAATCCAACACCAAATTTGCCCTCCTTTACATGGTAGGTGTAGTAGACATTGCAAGGTCACATGTTTGTTTTGCCTTGCCCCGTCCAACCAACCGGACAGAGGCACCTTCCCCATTAAGGGACCGGACATTCCAGGTGCATGCCCTCAAATCGTAATTCTTAGTTCGTTCGCAGTGGTCGTCATCATTGTAGGTGGTTCTCAACTGAGGCTTGCTTTCGTTTTCATTGGAGAAGAATTTTTATGTGGCAAACCCAAAGCCTAACAAGATATCTTGTGCTGCATCGCCTTCTCACAATAGCTCCCTCTCAAACGGATGCTCGGAAGCTAAACGGGTGAAGCCTGGAAGTTGTGAGCTGTTTGAACCATATGAAGGAGAATAGTCCAGGCTTTGCTTTACGATTGTGTAGTTTAAATATATAAAAATCAAAACAAAAATAAACATAAAAATTTATTATTGCTTGAACTCAGCATATAAATGTCCTTCGCTCCCTCCCGTGCGAGCGTAGAAGCTCGCACAGTGAATCCGATATAATATCAATAATACCAACAAACAATAGTTCTCTCTCTCTAACCAACCGCTTGCGGCCCGATCAAGCGGCATTTTGTCCTCGCGCGCGAACAAAGAAATAAACAGTATAAATTCCTATGCTCTGACTGCAGTTTCTCTCTCAACAGTCACAACAAACATCAGTGGTGCAGTAGTAAATTCAACAACTACAACAACAGTATCATCAGTATCCAACCCAAGTTGCATAATGTTAACGACACTAAACACACGCACTAATGTAATAGACAGCAACACGCAAAAAGAAATGCAAATTGTACCCAAACGCACTTGCAGCTCACCTGAAAAACCTGAAAAAACAGCAACAACTAACATACTGGTTGAGCCGACCACCAACTCTCAGTTGGATTAGATTCGACATACTTTCTGAAGAGAGCGATATGGAAGAATCTACCAACAAAGAGCAACAAAGGCCGCTACCATCGAAGGTGGTCGACCAAAAGAAAATACCAAAACCACCACCAATATATGTGCAGAATATGCAATACTTAAGCACATTAATCTATGTTTTGAATGATAGCATTCAAAATAACTATGAGCTTAAGGTACTTAAAAACAACGAAATAAAAATACAGACAAAAGAATCAACACACTACACAACAACCACAAAACTTCTAAAAGAACGAAACACACAATATTATACATTTCGTTCAAAGGAAGAAAAAGGATTTAAGGTTATCCTACGAAATATGCATCACTCTACAGATAAGGATGACATTATATCTGAGCTCGCTGAAAACGGACATATACAGGGTGGCTGATGAATTTTGCTACATTAAGAAACTCAAATAACTTTTTTTTTAGTGTATGGAATTCATTTATTTTTTTTTCAAGTTGAAGGTCATTTCAGATAAGCTTCTTGTTGAAACCCTTGGATTGCTTTGTATAGCTGCAGCTACAGCAGCGATCGTTTCCTCCGTCCGAACTGGTGGGTTTCGATGATAAGGCCTTCTTGCGACTGTTCCTTGCTCAGCAAAATTATTCACCAGTCTCATTATGGTCCATCTGCTCGGGGGATCGCCGCCAAACATCCGCCTGTACTCTCTCTGTACCAAAACTACGGACTCCAGTGCGTGATAGCGGCGGACTATCCAAATTCTTGTTCGCGTGTCCCAGTTATCCATTTTAATAAATTTTAAAGATCAATCTGCAAATTAAAACAAAAATGGAACAGATAACTTAAAAAGAAAAAAAGTTATTCAATTTTTTTTTGGTAGCGGCTTTCATCAGCCACCCTGTAGTTACAAACATACACAATATTTTTAAAAATGATACAAAACAACCTCTTCATATATTCTCTGTGGAGCTTAAACCTAATGAAAATAACAAAGATATATGTATATAAGTTAACGAGCTTACTTCACTGTAAAATAAAAGTTAAACCTCCGCATAAGAAAAGGATTTTGCCTCAGTGTATCAACTGCCAGAAATATTGTCATACAAAAAATTATTGCACAAGAAGTCCAGTCTGCGTTAAATGTGCAGGCCCGCACAAAGCTCCGAATTGTACTCTTAATATAAATGATGATAACATTAGATTAGCCCTATGCAAGGAGAAGCACACCGCAAACTACAAAGGCTGCATGGTCTACAAATCTATAAGAGTGCAACGCTTCCCAGCTCTACGGAAATAGGAAATGCCTGCTCCACAGACAAGTCCAAACCATCAAAAATCTCAGGGATTTATGCACAAGTAGTAACACAGACAACAAATAACAAAGTAAAAAATAAAATAAATACTATGCCTCAAAACCATGATGTACAAGAATTGAACACAAAGATAAGTCAGCTAATCAATCAAATGTCGAATATGATGAACATCATAACACTTCTCTTCACCAAAATGGGTGATCAATGAAAATAACTTGACAATAGCCTTATGGAATGCAAACGGACTAAGCCAACATATACTGGAAACTGAAAACTTTATCAGACAAAACAGCATTGACATACTAATGCTATAGGAAACATATTTTAGTGATAAATCTTTTGTAAGAATTCCAGGATATAAAATTTGTGTACCAATCATCCTGACAAAAAAGCACACGATGGCACAGCTATTATTTAAGACAAAATATTGTATGTAACGAAATGGAGGAATTCAAAATGAACCATCTACAAGCAACGACAATTCAAATTAATGACACTCATGGCCTATTGACTATATCAGCTGTATACTGTCCACCAAAATTTAATAACAAAATAAACCATATGGCGGCTACCTAAAGACACTTGGAAACAAATTCATAGCCGGAAACAAATTCAAGACTGACCAATACTAAAGAGAAAGCACGCAGTGGTAACAGTTGGCAATTCTCTCAAACACAAAACCTGCAAATACTGGGTGTGTCTTTGGTGGGACGTATTATTAGTGTGTGCTTCTGCTCGCACTTGACACACTGTAAATAAATCAACCATTGTTCACCGCAACTCTCGTGCATTTACAAGGCATATTTACATTACACATATACATATGGTATGTGGGGCAGCGTGCAACGTAAAACCGTTAATCGGCTTTCAGCAATTTTAAAGGAATCAGCTGACATAAATGGGGTTATGACAGCAATTTGTTTAAGACAAAGTTACTCTCACTATTTTGTGTCGAGAAGTCACACCTAGTAACATATCACTCTTGGATTTTTTCTTACATCACCACACAATCTTGGTTTTATTCACGGTTCTAAAGTAAATGAAATTCAATTTTAGAATAAAGCAGAATAAAAAGCAAGAAGCGATTTCTATCAACGAACTTCGAGGATCTCAGCACAAATATAAATATGAATGGTTTTTTAATTGCAGGGCGCTGTATACGTATTAACAATTTACAATAACAAATATTAGATAATTTAGCGGATTAGTAACAATATAATGCATATGGGCATGTGCGATATTATGTTAGTTAGTTTTTCGTTCTCGGATTTATATAACGTAAAGATAACATTCAGAATTTTACTCACCTTTTTTAAGAAGATTTGACACATGTGGGTTGCGAATTTTTGTGCTAAGGGATGAGCAATTCCAACGATGCCATAGAAACTATTAATTATGATTATGTTGTTTAAAATAAATTTAGTAGTATAGTACATCGAAAATATTCTATACCTGTAATTGGCATTCACGAATCGCCATACCGAGACCCTCAAGGGCTGCATTTGCTACATCACTGGCTTTATAGCAAAGTTCAAGTTGATCCTTAGTTAATCCAGGCACCGAGCGACAAGTCGCACGTCCATCAGGTGAACAATGAAACCTATACCAAATTATAATAATATATGTAAGTACCTAAGTACCAGAGGATAAGACATAATAGGCCATAAATAAGTCAATTATTATTATTCTTGGGCCGAACTGTTGAACTGAATAAGAATTTAGAATTGTCATATTCTTCCTACACATTTAATTTTATTTTCTTTTGCAGCAGTGCTGGCAATTTCGGTTAAACGATGAGATAATAAAGTGAGCAACGCATCGCAACATGTAATGTCAACGAATTTATTATAAGTGCATAAAGTGAAAAGTCTCTTCCTTAGATTGCAGAATTGATCTGTTAATGTAATTAAGCCAATTTTAATTTCTTCTTTAGATTTTTATTAAACATGTTCATAATAATTTAACCAAAATATTTAATTAAAACGTATAACATATGCCATAGCGACAAATTAACCTATGGTGAAAAGATTTTTAGAGCTTTACTACCTAGCAGACCGTTATTCGGCTCTGAGTGAATTTGACAGATGGACTTACGTCACTTGGGATGTGCTTAACAAAATTTAGCTTGTGTTACTGATATACGAAAAAACATCTAATAACGAAAATCGATAAGACAAAATCAGCTGTTTAATTACCATTTCGATTTTCTCAAGGTAAACGACAACAATTTTGTCGTGGTTTAATTAAACGAGAAAACAAGTACAATGGTTTGAATGAAAAATTTTATATTCCATTAACAAAAACGGGGCAAACGCGAATATGTCCTTTGAGTATTTGGAGAGCAGATAGAGAACCCTTAACCAACGGATCGATGATTGCTCCGGGATGTAGACAATCCTTTCATTTATTACTTAAATTTAATTAATTTCAAATAAATCATTATTTTCTTTTATTTAGTTTGTGCAAATATAATTGAAGAAACACTCAAACATACAACTATTCGTTCATTTTGATATTTAATTTAAGAAAGATGAAAATCTCTATCCGTTTGAAAAAATAGAAGAAGACAGACACTAAACAGTGTTAGTGAACATAAGTTTGTGAATAGCAAAATCGTTCGTGTAAACGGCAAATACTGTAGACGAAAATTACAATTGTCGATTCGTTAAAAGTCAATGATATTAGAGGGTGGTGTGGGGTAAAATCAAAAGTCGAGATTTTAATGATGTTATTCGCATGTTACGTGAATCGTTTTCTGCTCCGAAACCATCGTGCCGTATTTATGTTGAAGGTTTTGAAAACAAACAACAAAATAATGAGACAACGGATATTTTCATTCGGAAAATGGGCGGACTTCTGTCTCAATTGAATAATCTGCCAGCCGGAGCTGACCAAATTAATATTTTGTTTGGACTGTTGCAAATGCAAGTCCGTGATAGGGTAAACCGTAATAAAATTTCAAATTTCGATAAATTGTTGAGCGAAGCACGTCAAGCAGAGCTATTTTGGCAAGAACGCAAACAGCGTATTCCAACAATGACGTTCATCCTAGCACAAGTAGTATGGTACACTACGGGCTTTGTCGTAAGAAGCCATAGCATGGTAGAATGTTTTAAAAGGAAGAATGAAGAGGCAAAAGAGAATCACTCTCCAAGTATGGCGCAAGCAGTAGCCTGAAAGCAAAATACGCTTGCTACGGATGTAATGCTTCAGGTATTACTTGCGCTAATTGTCCTAATTGTAGGAAGACACCTATAATTTCAACTGGGCTGGCGAGCTTCAACTCACCATCCACTTCTATTGGTAGGGAAATTCCCATTGTAAACGTACAGCTATTTGGAGTACCTGGCCAAGCTTATTTCGATTCTGGTGCACGAGCGAGCGTTGCTAGGGCAAATGTGAAACGCGCCACGAATTTTAGAGGTAGCGTATACATAATGTGAACTGTGAAGTTTCTCTTGCGGATGGCAGCACATATGCAGTAATTAACAATAAATCCATAAAATTAATCTACCCGTTCACATATGGCAGATTAGCTACAAAATTGACAATCACTTGTCAAGACTGTTTTGAAAGGTTTCTCTTCATAGAAATTAGTGTGGTGAAATATTTTAGTGTTTTTGGTTTCTATAAAAGCGTCTATTTTTATTTGAATTATGTCTACAAACCTCTTTTCTTTTCCATCTCCATTTTATTTGTTTTTCTTTGACGTTTCTCCTTATATTCGTAATAATAATCTACAATAACACAGAAAACAAAACTCAGACTTTTACTTCATTTAGAATCTAGAACTCGGTCGCCAAAAACAATCATAGAATGTATGACGTATCTCAGTTTTACAAAGTACACCTTATCGGGGTGCCAGGTCACAGGAATATTGCAGGAAACTGCAAAGCAGATGAACTTGCTAAAGTAGCTACAACTCTTGATATCCAATTGGATAAAACGTTGATACCTATGCCCATAGCCGCTTGTAAATTACTAATAGATATGGTAAATACAATATGCAAAACAGACATGGCCGAAATGGAACAGCGGACGTGGATAGGTGTATTAAGTAGTTATTGTTTAATAGGTAACCACGCCATAGGATTGGGACTCCTATACTCCGATTTTTCTTAGAATCTGTCTTAATACGGAAGAAGAGGAAACAATCAGACAGCTTCTATGTAAGTGTAAAGGATTAGCCAGAAGGAAATTTCGCGCATCTAAAACTAACAAAGCTTTCCTCGTTTATAAAAGCTACAGAAAGGTTTAATAAAGAACCCACAGTGTAAAGACAGGTTCTGGTGGTATCACAATGGATCTACGACAAGTCTAAGTGTGTCAATTCGACAGTCACTCTACCTACCTTGGGCTGAAGGAGGAAGCTTATTGTATTGTGTGGATCATATTTTACAATTTTTGAGTTCGAGAGAAAGTATGGGGCGTGTCTGAGCAGCTGGGTGATGGAGATCGAACTTGTTGCGTTTTGAGGCTTACCAACGGGTGTGTTGTTTTCATCCTTTTTTCTCAATGCCGGATATTTGAGTTTTTGCAAGTTCTTATATAGGGTGGGCCATGTAAAATTTGCTTTTTGAATCGGATATAAAAACCAAATTAATCAATATTTTTTCAAACTTTTTTTTTTATTTTGAAGATTGAACATTGTCATTTATGAATAAAAAATAATATCGTTCAAATGACTGCCACGACTGGCTTTACAGTAGGCCATTCGATCAACCCAATTTTTAAGCACATTTCCAATGGTGGTCCAAAAAGCAAACGCTATATGGCCCACCCTGTACTTGGAAAACCCAACACGAACATGTTTTATCCAAATATACAGTAAATTTGTTGATTTTGTTTTATTTATTTATTATTAAAGTCAAACATACAACCATTGATTATTTTTACAATGATTGTCCTTAATAATAACTTACATAATTACATCGTATATACATAGTAGGCTTAACAATAAAATCAAAAATAAATAAATAAAATAGCTAGTGGTAAACAAGTTGAAGTTGGGGAAGGTGTTAGAAAAGGGAAGTAAGATAGAAATAGTAGTAGGATTAGGGATTGATTGGAATATATTAAAATAAGGAGAAATCATTTGAGTACATTCAGTAATATTCGGCAGGGTAACGAAGCAATTTATGCTTGAAGGGCGAGCTCTCTTTTATGCGTTTAATTTTTTGGAGTAAGTTATTTCGAAGACGGACAGAGGACACAAAGTATTTACGTTCAGTCACCAAACAACTGTATATCATCGGGGCTAAGTTTAACGAACGGCAAGATTTTAAAAAGCTTAAGTCGATCTTTGAGGCATCTAGGTTCTGGGATCTTCTGGAGGAACACTAAACATTTAAACATAAGCAAATCGTCAAAATATACGAAAGCAATTTTTTCGCAGAAACAGAAATGCGGTCATAACGTTTTTTACAGTAAAATTATCTTGTAATGTTATTATACAAAACATTAAGTTTACTACGGCACACACCATCACAATGACTATTTAACTCACAACCATACACTAACGTTAGTAACTAATACAATTTAGCTAGTAGCAGTCGAATAGTTACTGGTATAAAGTGTTGAGTTGTTCATAAATTTCGGAGCATACCATAGATCATATCGAATATCAAGGTATTTTAATCCACTTTTTCCATGTAAAACAAATTACGACCTTAATGAACCACTTCGAGCGTTATACAAGATTTTAACTTTCAAATCAGCAATTTTGATACATCGGATAAAGAAAATGGTATTATCTTCTTACAATAAACGATTAACGATGGTAGATCTCTAAATTTTGGTTCAGCTTATGAGTTCTTTCTGTAATTTTCCCTTGGCTCAACACCAAAATAAATGATCTGCATGTCATCTTCTTACAATAAACGATTATCGATGGTAGATCTCTAAATTTTGGTTCAGCTGATGAGTTCTTTCTGTAATTTTCCCTTGGCTCAACACCAAAATAAATGATCTGCATGTCAGACATACTGCGCCAAGAGACTTTTGTATTATTATTATTCGTTGTGGAATGAAACAATGTGCGAATTGTCCGCTTCGTAGAACGAAACCAGGAGGCCAAAGATTGTAACAATTAATATGAATTGATTTTGCTAAACCTAATCACCTGCCTCCCTTTTAATATTTAAAATAAGTTGGTACACTCTTTGGCCAAAATCCAGTAGTGAGAATCCAATACAATTCATAAGCATTCCGTGAGTATTTCAGGTATTTGCTCTGCCATTATGGTTGCTTTTATCAGCAAAGGATTTCACGTCCACTTTAGTTGCAATGCTACACTTTCGATTGCTCGTAAAGTGTACAAGCTTATCTAAACTCATCCAGTTGATATTGATAAGGTATCGGTTCATTCTGCAACAGCGATGCGTCGCGAAACACTATCGGTTAATTTATACGCAATCAGTTATTAGCCTCTTTGGCTTAAGTGGATTTTAGAATGCGAAGTATCCACTATCATCCTCATATACGTAAGTACATGTTTATGTGTGTGTTTGTAGATATGTATGGGTATAAAATATTCTCATAAGGTATGAATGGTCATGACCAAAGGTGACTCAGTGAACCAGAATGGAAGTCGAAATGCCAATAGCATTGGCCAACTGAAAGGGAACGGCGCATGCGACATACAGTAGCCCATCCATATTAAATACGTGCGGAAAAATAGCGATCGTTATGAAAATTAAGAACTACGAAAAAAATTGCTTTTTCGTGTACATTTATATCAATGTTGAATGTATATATGTAATGGACCCGTAGTTGGCAATACAAGCTTAATTCATTTTTACATTGTGCATAAGTTATAAGGATGTAGGTTTATCTCTTATATGGTAAAATTTCATAAGCTATTTCGTTTTCGTTCGCACACTGTGCAATGATTTTAAAAGTGTATTTTTGTGAGATTGCTGGATTGGTTGCAAACAGTTTCGACTAAATGAATGCTGAGACATTTTTATTGCAGCACAATGTCTTTTATCAGTTTTACTGACATTTGTGCATTGCGTTGAGATTTCCTACTGCAAAGCTGGCTTATGAAGCTGTTAACAAAATGGGTATCAGCTTAAATTCTTTATCGCTATCGTAAAAATACCATGCTGTAATTTTTTTATTCCAATTAAAATGCATTTTCGTTCTTCTTTTGAGCTACGCGCTTCTTATATATATGCATTAGCGGCTGTTTCAAACCGTGAGAAACCATTTAGAAATGCCGCAGAACGGAGTTAAATAACGGAAGTAGATAGTTGGAACAAACTTTTGCAGAATGCGTTTCTTTGCTCACGATTTACACAAATGAAATAAAAAAGTTATTTATTTGAAACGGAACTCGTATGTACGATCACATGCTAAAATACCCACTATATAAGTTCAATAAACAAGTAAATCGCTAGTTTCAATTATGTCGAAGCCTAAATATATACATATATTTAAGTCCACAGCAGAAATCCATTAAAAATTTATATTTAGAGTATGGAAAATGGAGCGTAAAACATGTGGGAGTCTGACTCCTGATTTCAGCCCTGTTTTCAACAGCAACAAAATTGTTGGGGCCTAGAAATTATAAAGTGTTTTTTTTTTTATTTTTTAGTATCTAATAATAACTAACGCAAATTGAAATCAAAGCATAATAGAGCAGTTGAATATAAGCGAATATAAGAAGTTTTTACGAGTCTAACGTATCTACAGAGTAGAGTTTGCTTTTTGAACCAACTATTTTTTTGGGAATGGTAACACAAATTACATGTCAAATGTGTTCATAATTTACTTAAAGGTTTGACATTTACGAAATGGGACGCTATACGCTTGAACAAAATTGGGAAATGTTGAAAACCTATTTCCAAAGTGGTGAGTCTTCTTCTTCTTTTCTGATGAAGCTCATTTTCACATCGGTGGCTACGTCAATAAGCAAAATTGCCGGATGTGGGGCTCAGAAAATCCACACGTTACTGTAGAGAAGCAAAGGCATCCACAACGAGTCACTGTTTGGTGCGGTTTTTGGTCTCGCGGCATCATCGGATCATTTTTTTTCGAAAATGAGCGAGGAGCCGCGGTTACAGTAAATGGCGAGCGTTACCGTGACATGCTCAACGAGTTGTTTCCAAAAATGGAAGAGGATGACATGAACGACATTTGGTTTCAACAGGACGGTGCAACTTGTCACACTGCCAAAGTTATACTCGAACTTTTGGCTACCGTTTTTGAAAACCGAATAACCAGCCGAAATTCCGATATCAATTGGCCTCCTCGGAGCTGTGATTTAAGCCCGTTGGACTATTTTTTGTGGGGAGCCGTTAAGGACAAATGCTATGCGAACCATCCAGAGACGATTGATGCTTTAAAACACTAAATCGAAGTTGCCATTCATGAAATTCGAGCCCAAACAATCGAAAATTTGATTAAAAATTGGATTAATCGAATGGCCTACTGTAAAGCCAGTCGTGGCAGTCATTTGAACGATATTATTTCTTATTCATAAATGACAATGTTCAATCTTCAAAATAAAAATAAAAGTTTGAAAAAGTATTGATTACTTTTTTTTGAACTAGCTAAAATAATCTTTAAAATCGAATATCTCGAAAGGAATATATTTAAATACATATATATATTGCAAAGCAATTACAATAAAACCAATTACTAAATGACAAGGAATTCCCTTAGATTCGAAACTAAATTGGAATCACCACACAAAGGAAAAGGTCATACAAATAAGAGAAAATCTTCGGCTACTTCAATGGTTAGTCAGCACAAAATCCAGACTTACTATACAGAACAAACTGTTAGTGTACAAAGGTTAGGTTAGCCTGGTTGGCAATAAGCCACGCATAGACTTTTTGGTCCCTAGCGATACCAGATGGAGACCGACCTCTATGAATCCTTAAAGTAGACATCATGTAGGATGTCAGCGCTCCCCGCAGCCACTAGCCTCCTCGCGGATTTCGCTGCCAGGTTTTCTGCCATGAGGTCAATAGGTGGCATGCTGAGTATCATTTCCAGCGCCGCCGTTGGAGTGGTCTTCATCGCTCCTGTTATGCACAGAGCAGCGAGTCATTGAATCCTTTCCAGCGGCATTAAGTATGTCAGTTTTTTTTGTCGCAGTCCACCATACTAAGGCTCCGTACAGCAATATCGGTCTGACTACTGCTGTGTAGCACCAATGCATCAGGGAGGGTGATAGACCCCAAGTAACGCCCAGCATTCTTTTACATGCGTACAACGCATTACTGGCCTTTTTCACCCTCTCCTCAACGTTGTGCTTCCACAGCAATTTGCTGTCCAATATTACTCCGAGGTACCTTGCATAATCTTTGAAAAGTAATTCGTTGTTGCCTAGCTTCGGGAGGTTCCACGCCGGAACTTTGTACTTCCTGGTAAAAAGAACCATGTCCGTTTTTCCCACGTTTATCCCTAGCCCTGCGTGAGATGCCCATTGATGTATCGTTTTGAGAGTGCTATTCATCACATTACTTATGGTGTCCAGGTACTTTCCTGTAACTACAATAGCTATGTCATCGGCATATGCCACTAGTTTAGGTGCCCCTCTGTCAAGTTTCTTAAGAATTTCATTTGCTACTAGTAGCCATAATAGCGGCGATAGTACACCACCTTGCGGAGTACCTCTGCATGCATATTTGGTGACGGTCGCATCGTTTCACTCCGCTCTTATCTTTCTGCTAGCTAATAGCTGCCTTATCCATAGATAAACCGCGGGTTGCACATTAAGTGACTCTATGCTATTTAAAATAGCATCTTTTGTCACGTTGTTAAAGGCCCCTGATATATCTAGAAATACTCCTAGAGCATACTCCTTATATTCTAACGCCTTTTCTATGTTTAGTACAAGTGAGTGAAGTGCAGTTTCAGAGGATCTGCCTTTAGTGTAAGCATGCTGCGCCTTGGATAATTCGTCCGGCGCAATTGTGTCTCTAATGTATGTATCTAGAATCTTCTCTAACGTTTTCAGGAGAAATGAAGTCAAACTGATGGGCCTGTATTCTTTTGAGTATAGAGGGTTGCTTTTTCCCGCTTTTGGAATAAACACAACCCTAGCTTCTCTCCACGATACAGGAACGTAGCTGAACCTCAGGCATCCCCTGAATATCGTTCTTAACCATGGTACCACAAGGTGGCTTACCTTTTGGAGCATGGCTGGGAAGATTCCATCCAGTCCAGTTAGTGTACAAAACTATGATTAAACCAATCTGTTTATATGGACTTCAAGTGTGGGGAACGGCTAAAAAGTCCCATGTAGTAAAAATTCAACGACAACAATCGAAGATTCTTCGAATTTTGACCATGTCTGACAGGTACACGAAAAATGATGACATTCATAGGACTTCTAATATAGCCACAGTAGACGAGGAAATCAAAAAGATAACAAGGCACTCCGAAAAAATACATACACACAATAATGCAGAAATCAACAAACTTCTTGAAAGGGGAAAAACAATAAATATGTAAAAATAGTTAAATAGCTGTTACATTGTTACACAATTGTAGTTATGTAAAGTGAAACTTGTATTGTATATTATTTATGCCGAATGGGTTGGTGCGAACAATGGTCAGAAACCGTTATCTCTGAAATTAAATGAGATTTCGCAATGAAACTTGATGCATTTGTTACACTTTGCCCAGACTAGGTTGGAAATGGAAGAGGCTGAAATCGGAACAAAATTACGCCACTTCCATATAACGGTTCTCTTGGAAAATGCAAAAACTGCGATACTTAAGTAACTAACTATTTGAGTCACCTTGTTAAAAATGTAGAAGTAGAGTGCATTTCCGGCAAACATTTTAATTTCATGTAAATTCTACAATACAAAATGATCGCTGTAATTTCTGATGAAATAACATATATGTAACTCAGTAACCGTTTAACCAATTTCAGCTGGTACCTGTGTTGTTCTTAGCCCGCACAACTTATGGAAATCAGACAATAACACGCTCCCAAATAACGATATTTTCAAAAGATGGAAATTCTGCGATATTTATCTGTACAATTGCAGAGCTTGCTGCTAAGAAAGCCATTGCAAACTATTTGAAATATTTCGTAGGTTTTAATAAGAAGATACCTCTTCTTCTTCTTCCTAATTGGCGCGATAACTGCTTACGCCATTTTGGACGAGTTTAACAATGCACTCCAGTCGTTTCTTTCTCCTGCTAACCGGCGCCAATTGGACACACCAAGTGAAGCCAAGTCCTTCTCCACCTGATATTTCCAACGCAGAGGAGGCCTTCCTCTTTCTCTACTACCACCAGCTGGTACCGCATCGAATAGTTACTTTCAGAGTCGGAGCATTTGTATCCATTTGGACAACATGACCCAGCCAACGTAGCCGCTGGATCTTTATTCGCTGCGCTATGTCTATGTCGTCGTAAAGCTCTTACAGCTCATCATTCCATCCCCTGCGATATTCGGCGTTGCCAACGTGCAAAGGTCCAAAAATCTTGCGCAGAATCTTTCTCTCAAACACTCCAAGCGTCGCTTCATAGGATGTTGTCATCGTCCACGCTTCTGCGCCATACGTTAAGACGGGCATGATGAGAGTCTTGTAGAGTGTTAGTTTTGTTCGTCGAGAGAGGACTTTACTACTCAATTGCCTACTTAGTCCAAAGTAGCACTTGTTGGCAAGAGAGATTCTATATAATAAGAAGATTCACTGTGCACAAATTAAGGTAATCCGCGTACTTTTTAGCTGTTAATTTCGGCGTTGAATTTGTATATTTTTATAAGTTTAGACATTTTACCTATTCGTTCATATTTTAATGTATATGTAATATATTTGCAATATATGTAATATATTTATTGTATTTTATTATTTTATATATTTTATGAAACATAAATATTCAAATTTTTACCAAAAACAAAAACAGTTTCTAGTATCTTTATAAATATAGAGAAAATTTTAATTACCTTTAATTTGATATCTATTTGGCTTGATCGGCTGAGCGATTATCCAGACATTAAAGATTTTAATAATATACGTATTTTTCTACCCCGCTAGGTACATGTGCTACACGGGCCTTCTCGATCCAAAAATTCAGAAGATATACTCGTATACTCTTTAAAATAATGGTAATATCTATGCTAGCGGGGCGCGCTAACGAAAAAATGATACCTTGTGAAGCCCACACAAGAGGAAAAAGATTCGACGCGATAAAAACCGCCAAGGAAAACATGGATGAAAACGAATTTGACAAGACTTGACGGTGAAGATGAAGAAAGCGCGGCTTAACAATAAATTAATTGAGAATGGAAGGTCAAAACTCGCAAATTTATAGTGATCTTATAATTATGGGCCACTCTTTATATGTAACAGAACTCTATGACATGTAAAATGTAAAAACTCCCTGCGTTCGATTTATATCAAATTAAAGATAATTTTCACTTTTATATTAATAAAATCAGTAGTATTCTAATTAGTAATTTATTTTATATGTGCGTATGTCATCCAAATCTAAAATGCTAAGCCTTGCGAATAAAAAAACAAAATACATTCATAGCCGCAGCGGCCATGATTATTTAAGTCACGATGGCGATGTATAGCAACAAGAGCAAACTTCATCATGAGTGCAAGTTCATATTGCAAATGTCCAGTACTTTCATTCATAAAGCGCTCCCTCTGCATCCACCTCACGCGCCTGAGCCGTCCATATACCAATTTTCCTCGACGATGACTAAACTTCCAAATCTAAAATTGAAGACATCACCTAAGACCAACAGTTAACATCGAAATACATATTTCTTATTATTTAGAATTTATTGCTAGTTTGCCATTATTTGGTACCTATGTACATCGTGAATTTTTGGCATATATGTATGCATGTAAAGAAGTCTTCGCAGCATTAAGACCTCGCCGAACTTCTCCTGCTATTTGTGGTGTGCGTCTTGATGTTGTTCCACAAGTGGAGGCCCACAGTTTTAAGCTGATTCCGACAGCAGCTGTTTTTTATGAGGAGGAGGAGCAAAATTCATATTCGTACACGTTTGCTTTCAATTAGCAAGTAATATAGAACGATTTTTTGTAATTTTAATCATGAGACGTACATCGACTTAATTGTCCAATGAAATGAAAAATTCAATCATAAACATCCAAAATTATCACGATTTATTGATAAAAAATGCTAAACCAGTAAAACGAAGTGTTTCTATTATTCAATAAATAGTAATGGTATATAAAAATACCGGCGAATCAATAAAAAGTAAGAAATCAGAACTGGTCGCTATTTAATTGACGAATGCAATATTTTATTCGACGCTAAATTTTCAAACATTTTACTATAAGTGCTGTAAAATTTGCTGCCATTTGACAATCGCGAATCGAGATTAGTGTTACTACTCAAACAGTGCGAAATTACGTGCGAAAATCGGATTTAGATGCCAAACAGTTAGCAGAAAACAGCATAAATCGGAAGCGTCGGCTCAGCTTCGTAAAACAGTACTTAAATAAAGGAAATCGTTACTGGAAAAGAGTTATTTTTAGCGATGAATGTACATTTAACACGAAAATGTCAGATGGTCGGATTTAAATTTAATGATAACCTAACACTAATTTAGATCGATGCAATTTCTTATCCACATATATGCAAGGAACTAAAGGAACTACACTTTATAGCTGGAATTATGAACGTAAGGTGATATATAGGTATTTTAAAACAAACTCTTCCCGAAAGTGCAGAGAATTTAAGATTGGGACACAATTTTATCTTGTGGTAAATTGAAAAAAATCCTTTAGGAATTACGATATAATTTCAGGACCTGAAACGAATTATAGATGTATAATGGGTAAAAATATCTCCCTTTCGATACCGCTGGTATAAATGTATACCATAATCATAAGACAAAACTAATTTTTCAAAGTATTTATACATTTCAGAAGAAAATAAAAATTTTACACATCGATTAAAGCAACAAAAGTTATCTGTTTCATTACAGAATTTAGAACTTTTTTTAATACATAAAGACAATCTTTAGCATGAACTTATTTCCATGCGTTTCAAGATGATATGACTCTGTTTAATTAAAATTAAAATAAATTTAAAATTTTTTTTTTCTGTCGTCTAGAATACTTTAGTATTGTATGGAAGCACCGTTTGTTTTAGTGACACAAAATAACGTTTTTTTCATCGATTCTGCTAACTTTTTAAGCAAATTTACATCTAGGAATCCTAATGTGCTTTAATTGCCGTTTTAAGCTATCTATAGCCATCTATCGAGAAAATAATGAACTTCTTTTTCCCACAAACTAATATGTATATTTATATGTATGTATACAAATATATACACATATTCGGTATGTGACAAATACAAATTTCAAGGTTGATATCGATTGTCATATTGTCAAATTTTTACACAATGAGTCTTACTGAACTTTGATGTAGGTACACCTTGAGAAAGAAGAATATGAAGGTAGCATAAGAATTGATTTTGCACCTAAAAGGTGATACCAAAATGAAAAAAAAAAACATAAAATATGTATATACATATTTCACCTAAATTAGTTTGACGTCTACGTTAGCAAAGTCGAAAATTTTGATAGCATCTACTAGCTTTTTGACAGCTATGCCGGCAACAGTTTTTATTGCAATGATGCGGTCTTAATTTATTTCCTAATTTGGTGTTAGTATTTAGTTCCTTATCATGTTGGTCGCCGTGCCTTACCCATCTCATGGGCCCATCACGAACTAAGTGGAAAGCTCCATATGGAGATTGGCTAGCCATCCATCAGCGGAGCGGCAGAATTGGTGGCCATTCAATCACCACGCAGAGATCACCGTACCGACGATAGTCCCGCTGTTATATCTTTACCCTTTACTAGGAGTTTGGCCAAGCTCCTCCTCCAATTTGCAGAGTGCTTCATGATGTTGTTTCACAAATGGATTGGTAAAGTTTTATGCTGCTTCCGAACGGTAGATGGTTTTATGAGGAACTTTTTCGTGCTAGAAACGCAAAAATCCCAACAGGCTGAATTGTTTTGACGTTACAAGGTCTTACTTGACATTGATATCGCATGGTAGTCAGTAGGAGTAGATAATAATTCCCAACACCAATGCGATGCAGAAATTGCCAACTGCTCGGACACACTATAAAAAAATGCAACAACATCCCCACTTGTGAGAATTGTAATATTCCCCACACAATCCCGAATTATGTCAACGTACCATGTACGCCAATTGTCTAGGTTCTCATTCAGCTTCTTACAAACACTGCCGTTTATATTTGCAACAAAAAGAAACACTCAAAATTAAAACACATAACAAATGTAATTATAAAAAAGCTAATCGTCTGTACAAAATCCATAGTCCCACACACGTTAACTCAAAACAATCTTAAGCATCTGTTGCGAGCTCCACTCAACTCAAACTTCATCTCTCTTTTTAACTGTTCAAACAACTCTGACGACCCATCGATCACGTCAGAATCCAATCACAACTCTCACTCTAAGGGACCCAATAAATCATACGATTTGATCCAAAATACCAATAATAACTACAACCCAACATATCTGTAAGGACTCTTCGCTTCCTTCATTGCTTCATACAACTCTCTTTCCCTACTCACAAATAGATACTACACAAATAGATACTACGCACACGGTAACTCCGAAATCTCTTTCGATACGTAACTCTTATTCCAAATCAACACCCACCCAAAATCAAATTTCCACCATGAACACTTAAAAGAAACGTGTTTGTGAATGAATTAGCTATCCTGCGTAAAGAAATAACTAATAACTCTACTTACCAGAAACAATTTTATAGCGTAACAACTCCATTGCGAGAGAGTGGCAGGAATTTCATATACACAGATGGCTCGAAACAAGATAATGGAGTCTCATTTGATGTAACAAACAGTAATGGCGACACTGCAGCCTGCGGACTCCTCCCGAACTATGCAACCATATTTGATCGGAGCTGTAGGGTATATTATCAGCTTTGACTGTGAAAGGCACTGTAAAGGCATCAATAAAAAACGGTGATATGCACTGACAGTCTAACTGTCTTTAAAGCTGCAAAAAGATTTCGCATCGCTGACGATCCTGTATACCGTTTACATCAATTACTAATTAGCCTGTCACCAAAAGTAAAACGTACATCACAGACAGCGAATATGCCGACAAAGCAGCAAAACGTGCTTTAAATTGTGTATTACCTACCACATGCCATCCGGACAAAATAATATTCTCCAAAGCACTGGGTTCACAGCAATTGGTTCAGTTATAAACACCAATACAAAGAAGTGAATATTCATTCGAACGGGATCAACTTACCATAAAACACATCAACCTGGATGAATAAATGTTTTATAAGTTTAGGCCCTTACCTTCTAACACACGAATACCTCTTGAAGAATACTCAACCACCATGTACTTTCTACAACACATCTGATCTAAGTGTACGCCATATTTTGCTAAGTTGTACCGCTATCTCCCTACGCACACAATAATTGGCGCGTACACTTCTGTTAGGTGTTTGGCCGAGCTCCTCCTCCTATTTGTGGTGTGCGTGTTGATGTTGTTCCACAAATGGAAGGACCTACAGTTTCAAGCCGACTCCGAACGGCAGATATTTTTATGAGGAGCTCTTTCATGGCAGAAATACACTCGGAGGTTTGCCATTGCCTGCCGAGGGGCGACCGCTATTAGAAAAATGTTTTTATTAATTTTGCTTTCACCGAGATTCGAACCAACGACCTCTCTGTGAATTCCGAATGGTAATCACGCACCTACCCATTCGGCTACGGCGGCCGTCGTATTAGTATTATATATAATATAACATAAAATAAGTAATAATTATTTCACGTAATGTCTTAGGCGATAGCCCTGTCCCCCTTCGCGGCAAAACTGTTAAGCTTTCACACAATACATTTCTGTAACTGTTCAACTCATCTAATTGTCAATTGCGAGCAAATGGAAATAAAGTTCCTCGGGATCTTTTTTTCTTAAAAGTGTAAGTTGTTCCATATTGGATTCTGACTAGTGATCGGATGTTAAGTTTAAATTGTTACCTATTAATTATAAAGAATTTGTAACAACAAGTTTATTCAATTTTCAGATTTTAGTGAATTTCCTACAACACACAAATTTCGTAACCAAATTTCAAATCTAAAATACTTGTTTTGGTTATTAAAAGCTTTACGTGGGCTCCTGGCAACGAATTCAGAGTTCTGCTGAACGAATCGCCGTCTATTTGAAATTGTGGATTGAAAAGCTGCAATGGATACAATAATCGCGTTTACGATATCGAACGTACCGATCGGCACCCCAGCATCAGCAGCAGCCACCCCGCTGTCAGAGAGAAAATATAAGCTTCTGGACAGACTCCAAACTCGTTCTGTATTCGATCATAATGTACCCATCTACATTACAAACTTTTGGTGCTAATAAAAAAATAAGAGTTGGCCGATAAAGCTGTTTGGTGGCATGTGCCAACTAAACGTTGCTTTTGATTTTATTGATTTTTGTTTTTGAATTTTTATTGGTGAATTTTTACTATGCCGCTCTCTCCTTGCCCCTTTGTTAGGTCGAATCTTCCCGTGTGGAGTTGCCTGATCTCCCGTCGGGCGCGTCCCAGGTGGTGGATAGGGAGGTCCTGACATCACACGAGTGGCCTTCACTGATGCGGTGGGTTCAACACTCGTGTGATGACCCAAAGTTGGCATAGAATCAGGGTGCCATCCGCGAACCAAACTGGCTAGGGAAGAGCCCCGAATAAAAACCATCCTTGGTAATGGACAACACAGAGGATATTACTCCGGGTGGAATTTACACAAGTGGCAATCCACCCGCTTTGGCGGCCCCAACCATTACCCAAGTCTCTCAGCTCTATGAGCGTTGCTATCGCAATTACCTCTCCTCCAGAGTCTGTGAGGTCTTTTCGGTAGCTGCACCCCCTCCCAAAGAAGCCGGGAAAGAGCGTGGCAAGGAGGGAGAAAAGAAAGCGGCGGGCAAGGCTCTTGCGGGAGAAATCCTCATGTGGCTCTGCCGGCCCTTCTGTGTCTGTGTCTTCCAAAAGACCTCGGTGGGTACGGGCTCTCCCAAGCTGTCACGCTCTCGAGGTGAACGGAGAAGGACGGTGGCTGAAAGCGGTACACCTCCCTGCCCTGCAGCTGCCGCCAATGGCCGAGCCACAACCCCCCAAGGTACGAGCGCGGTCTTGGCGCCAGTCAATGTGGCGGGAAAAGGTTCTGCTGAGCCACGTCCCTATCGGCGCCTCGACAAAAAGGCCAGCACAGCTGTCCGCCTGGCGAAATTTTCGTCAGTGGAGGATGGGGAGCTGGACCTTCGCCCAAGCACATCCAAGGGTGTGGCCAAGCCATCCTATAGCGAGAAGGCTGCCAGCCCACGACCTGTGGCTGTGATTGGTAAACTGGGGCCTGACCATCAGCTGACGGATGCAGAAATCAAATACTGCAAAAGTTGACTAATGCGAAGGGCTATGAGACAAAGGACGGCACCATAAAGGTGACGTGCGCGTCTCTGGCCAACTTCGAGTGGAACAGGACCGTGGTCAATAACGTGCCTCCATGGGGGCCACTCGCTTCGCAGTCTACAGCGAGGAGAGTGTACCCACCAGGAAGGCCATCTGCTGGATTCCGGATCCAGACCTGTCTACGGCGGATGTCCTAGCCTGTCTACGTGCCCAGTATCCGGGCATCAGCACGAGGCTTTGTAGAGTCCTCTCGTAAACCAAGAGCAAAAACCGGGAAAGGAAAGGTCTGCTCTTGTGGTGCGAGTGGATGAGGTCAGTGTTGATGTCATGGGCTCACCGCACGGGAACCCTCTGAGTCTCTTCTTTGCGACTGTCACTTTCCATGTCTATCCCAGATGAGTGGCTCAGACGGTTCCTGTAACTACCGTCCCTTGACGGTGACGTAGATTAACTTGCAGCATTCCAAAGTCGCTACTGCACTACTAAGTAGAATACTTACCCAGCTGCACACATTACCCCACATAACAACAGTCCAAGAGCCCTGGGTCTTTAGGGGCCGCCTCTGAAGCGCGTTACAAGGGTCCACCTTATTATATGACAGGTATTATATGTCTTATAGTATCATCCCATCTCACTGTGACGGGTCTTGAGCAATTTTGTTGCCAAGACCTGGTAGCGCCTGAGGTGTGTTACAGGGGTAGACGCGGATGGTCGAAGTTTGTGATTGCATCTGCCTATTTTCCTTACGATGCTCTGGAAGGGCCACCATCCGGGAAGGCCACTAGTCTCGTGACGTTCTGTGAGCGGCGTAGTCTGGGCCTCACCCTATGTTGCGATGATAATGCCCAGCATACAATCTGGGGCAGCAGCAAGTGCAATGGACGGGGCTCTCGACTATTTGAATTTATCGCGTCCTCTTGCCTAGACATACATACATAACAAGGGCTCACAGCCAATGTTTGTAACAGCTAGAAGGCAGGAGGTGATTGATCTCACCCTATCAAACTCACAACTTGGGTGGTCAATCAAGAACTGAAGAGTCCTTGCCGAAGATTCGTGCTCGGACCACAGGTACATTGAGTTTCAGTGCGGCGAGGAAGCATAAATGCCATTGCCCTCTAGAAACCCCAGAAAAACAGACTAGCAGAAGCTTAGTTGGGTGTTGCGGGATCTTGACGTTGCGCCACCAAGACTTCAAAAAGAACAGGCTGTTGAGAAGCTCAACGCTGCCCTAACTGTCAGCCTGTCCAATTCGACCTCTCCCTAACCGAACTCCCGTTCCTTGGTGGAATCGAGAGCTCCAGACGTTGAGGCGTTAGTCGAGAAAGCTTCTAAACCGGGCCCTCAAGACTAACCTTGCAGAGGACTGGGAACGATACCGTGATGTTCAGAAGAACTTCAAGAGGCTTATTCGGGAATCGAAAAGAGCCTCATTTAGGCCATTCTGCAGCGGTATTGAATCTCTGAGTGACACGGCGAAATTGGTTAGGATCCTGAAAAGGGACCCAACTGCAAAGCTGGGGTCACTTAGGAAATCTGAAGGCTCCTTCACGGAGCGGCAAAGTGAGTCACTCAGCTTGCTGATGGAATCTCACTTTCCTGGTAATCAGATAAGCATCAGCCGGTAACAGCCCTTATTGATTGAGGCAGTTGTCAGAGCTGTTACATCTTCTCGGCATAACTGGTTCGTTGCCAGATCTGTGGTGAATGAGGCCGCCATTCGATTTGCCATTAAATCTTTTGGCGGCTACAAGTCGCCCGGACCAGATGGCATATATCCTGCCATGCTGAAGGAAGGTGCAGTCTCCATTGCTCTGGTGCATAGTAATCGATCCTCTACTCATCACCTTAAACGATTCGGGAGCCTACGCAAAAGCATATGCGGACGATGTTTGTTTGGTAACAGGCCCTTCGCTTATGAACATCTGCAGGAAAGTAAAGAAAACTCTGGATCTGATTGACACTTGGTATTGTCCTCTCCCCCAGAAGCTAAAAGGAGTCACAATCCAGCTATCGAAGGAAATTAAATATCTTGGAGTGGCCATTTGTTTCACCGGAGCTTTTCCAACTACATCAGGCCCGGCATTAGATGCTCCGATAGGTTTGCCACCAATTGATGCTTTCATCCAAGGAGAGGCCTTGAAGGCCATCTGCAGGCTGAAACACAATGGGAACTGGTACGGCCCCTGTCCGGCATTGGAAAATAGAGAAGGCATGGACGTCGATCCAACGATTCTCTCCATTCCCGGCAAACACTGTTTTCGCATTTTTACAGATGGCTCCAGGACCGAACATGGCTCCGGCTCTGGGGTCTACGTGGACTCCAGCGGGACAAAACTGCACTTTGTTCTTGGAATGCATGCATCTGTGTTTCAAGCGGAGGTGTATGCAGTTTAAGAGGCGATGAACTTTGCTGTGGAAAACCGATGGAGAGGCAGATCTATATGTGTCTGTAGCGACAGCCAAACTGCGCGTATGGCCTTAGACAGCCCCCAACCACATCAGGGATAGTCAAGTCCTGTAAATCCTGGTTGAACTATGTCGGGACACATGGGTATCGCGGGTAACGAGACCTCTGACTCCTTAGCTAAGATGGACTCTGAGGCCAACTTCTTTGGCCCAGAGCCCGTTTTGCCACTCCCTTCTGCGGCCATCACAGCCACGGTTAGCAAATTGGTAACTACCACCCACAAGCGAGCTTGGCAGGCTGATAGAGGCTGCAGATGGACTAAACTGATGTTACCTGTCATGTCCGAGCGACTGTCGCAAACCCTTCTGTCATTAAGCAGAGGGGAGTGCAGACGGCTGGTTGGACTGATGACGGGCCCTTTTCTGTGGCCGAAGCACATGGAATGGTTGGGCATCTCAGACAGTGTACTCTGCCCAGCTTGTGAAGAGGAGATGAGACGGCGGAGCAGTGGCACAATTGATGGCCTATTGCACCTTGACTATGCACTATCGTCAAGAATCTATGTTTAACTTTCCGCAATCTACTTAGAAAAGGCTTTCGACCGAATTTTGAAACAATTAAATACATGTGCAAAATTATAAACTTTTTTAAAAGTTTCCTACCTAATGGAACATTTTGTCTTAATCGTTTTTAATCTAGGCAATGGAATGCCACAAATTTGGCCACTTTCGCGCTTCTTTTCGCAATAGCGTTCGATGAAATTGATAAAATGCGAGCGATCGCCTTGATTTTTGAGAATTATGTTCTATAGAAAGCACATAGAGCTGAATTCCAGCACTGATCAATTTTTATTTATTCCATTCCATTATTCCAAAAATGTTACGAAGCTAAAAATATGGTAGATACCATTTTTGAACAATATTTGGTCAAAGTTTGGCTTTCTGTAGCCGGAGCAGAAATGAAATTGCTACTACGCTTAAAAGTGGCAGCCAACCTCATGTACAGTTAACGTGGTGTTTGGTTTTTTTCTGATTATGTGTTTCGGGCAGTAACGCCAGTCTGGTTTGATGTTTGGCCAATATTGGGCTGCGCATTTAGAGTTTAGGACTACTTTTGTGTGGGGTTACAGTGTCAGCTCCTCCCTCTTCAAATTTCATTTACCATTAAAACATTGTCATTTCTTTTATCGTCACGATTAGAATACGAGCAGATAGTTGCGATTGCGGGTAATATAATGAGCGTTCTACTAAAAGTACAAGTAAATGTTTGATCAACCTTATTATTTTTTTGTATTTTTGATCTAAAGATCGTTCATCTTTAGGGGGACGTTTTAAAATTTCGTTATTGCAAAAGAGTTGGTAACGGGTGAAGTTTGCTCACTTTGTGTACGCATGGTAAAAGATGTTGTTTTCCACTTTGATGGTGGTTTTGTGGCGTTTCATTATAAAAGTTTCATTATTAGCCACCGACTAACATTCGTTGCGTATGGTCACTCTCTCTTCCGCTGTGTAGAAGTTGTACTCGCTTTGCATTCTTATTCGTTTACCTACGTAAACACATAAATAAATCAACTTAAATTGCCCATGTACAGTTGCTTACGCGAGTGAGTATAGTAATCAGCATGTAAAAGAAAATTTGCGTTATTAAAACAATTGGAAATGCCATTAACAAAAATTACGCAAAGTAGTAAACTGTAAACTTCCCTAGGGACCATCAACATTAACGACACATTTCCGAGAGGAAACGTAGGATTTAATGCATTATAAAAGAGAGAGGTGAAACCCCATGCCCCTCAATAGGAAGTTAGAAACGTGTGATTAACCTTATCAAATACTTTGGAAAAGTCTGTCCGATCCAAAGATTGAAATTCTCTAGACAAATGCAAATATTTATCTTTACGAGTGGTGAAGTTTGATAACTTTGCTAAATAAAAAAATAAATATTTTTGCTCAAGTTTTTAAGATTTTTCAGTTCTTTGGTATGCCAAGGTACTCTATAACAAGTCAACAATGTATCAACACTTAACGGAGGATATATATTATATATATTTGAAACACCATTCAAGGAAACACGCTGCTGATTCGGAGTACATGGTGAGAAAGTCTAAGCTAATTTTTTCGATTTAAAATACGAAGCAGTCATCGACTGCCTTCCGAACCATACGTTTATTTCCACAGCGTAGTTGTGTTTTTTTCTCCTCAGTGCGATTATTCTTTTCTTTACTTTCTTATTTTACATTTACTTACTAATTCGTGTGATTTTGCTTCTGCTGATTTATTGCTTTTTTGGAGTTTAAGCCGAAATGTCTCCAGAGGAACCTCCACTAAGGAATAACAGGTTTTCCCTGTTATCCCCTAGTCCCAAACCAAAGAGCAAAAACACAAAATCAGTAATTACATAGTTTTTTCCGTCTTTACCAACAGTAAAAAAAGACTACCCGAAATATCTCGTGGTAAGTGCCCTTGATACGGATAAGCCCCTGAAAAAATAGTCGTGTTGTGCCGTGCATAAAGCCCTGCAAAATATAAGCTCAGAACCCATGAAAATCACGGACTTGAAAGATGGAAATCTTTTATTAATGGTAAAAAACTCCATTATTGCTAAGAAATTTCTGGGAACCAAACATTTAAACGGAATTTGTAAAGTTAATATTGATCTTCACAATACCCTTCATATTTCCAAGGGCACCATTTACGCGCCGTGCTTAAATGAAATACCAGAGGGCGAAATAGTGGAAAACCTTAAAGATCATGGTCCTAGTAAGTGTTTATAAATTCCAGAAATACAATGAGGGCAAAGCATTTCCCAGCGGAGTTGTACTCTTTACATTTGATTCTTACTATCTTCTAGAGTAAATCGATGTCTCTTGGTATACAACCAAGGTAAGAGCACATTATTCAAATCCAATGAGATGCAAGAGCTGTCAACTGCTTGGACACACAGCTAAACGCTGTCAGAAAACACTTGCATGCAATATGTGCGCTCTTCCTCCCTATCTTCCAGTACCATGCACTCAAATCTTCTGCGTAAACTGCGCTGGTAACTACTCCGCTTCCAGGAAGCTTTATCCGAAGTTTAAGCAAATGAAAGAGACAAGAAATGTTCAATGTTGCTTCTCTCATTTAGAATACATAAATCCTTTTCTACTGTAACTAAAGTTTCTCTTATTTCTTTTCCTCTCCCTACTGCAGCTACAAACAACATCTTAAATATTCAGCAGCAAAATAACCCCAAAACTTCACCATTTCATACTTAAGTCTCTAACAATATTCCAAAAAATCAACAACAAAGGGACAAACAAACCTCTTCACCACCTCTTTCCATAGCCGAAAATTCCATTTCAAGTAACCAACAACAAAGTAATACAAACCTGTTTTCATCTCTTTTCATAGTTACAAACAAAAACAAAAAACAATCAACATAACTTCAACACAAACAACGTTTCAAGCCCTAATGCAGAAAGCAACAGTCACACTAATAAAAGCCCTAACCTCTCAAATCAAACTACAGCAACAATAAATTCAGTCGATGACTTAAATAATTCGAAATCTTCTTCATACAGTTTTTCTCCATTAAGTAAATATATTCCAATCCGATTATTTATCTGTAATGTCTCAGATTAAACAATGAAAATTTTGCAATGGAATCTAAATGGCCTACTAAACAACTATCGAGACCTTAACATTCTCATAAATGAATTTTCTCCCGATAGTATTGCTCTGCAAACGACACACCTCCCACACAACAAAACAGCTTTTTCCACAATCAAGTACAATAGCTATTTCTACAACCTTCCTCGAAATTCTTCATGCAAACAAGGCTTTGCCCTTTTTGTAAAAAATCTTTCGCACATAAAGCTATCCCCATTTCATCCAAAATCTCCGCTTTAACAGTTGAAACAGATATTGGCTTTAAATTGTCAATTATAACCTGCTATAACCGCCCAATCAGACTTTTAATAGCAGCAACGACAAAATATCCTAATCTTATTTCCCCCTCCCCACATCTTTCTCGGTGATGTCAATGCCTGGAGCCCACTTTGGGGCTCTCCATCAACAAATCGTAGAAGCGAAATAGTTGAAGATATTATCCTATCCAAAAACCTCATCGTCCTTAACGGCGGTTCACCCATTCACTTTTTCACTCAAGGCTCCTTCACTCATCCTGACATTATCCTCTCTTACGCCTCCCTAGGATCCAAATTGTCATCCCACACACTTGACGAACTCCATAACAGAGATCACTTCCCTGTAGTTACTACCCTGAACCTACCGATCCAATACCAAATTAAGCTTAGAGCAAAATTTTTAACAGACAAAGCGGACTGGCCTAAGTTCCTCTCTCTTTTGTCAGATACATGTAGCAGTAAGCCATCTTTGCATAATATAAACGCTGAGGCCTTATCCATAAAATCACTAACCAGATCAGCTGCTTACATTGCCATCCCTCAATCCAGTTCGCTACAAAGCTTCCTTACTGGTCTTCTCATCCCTAAGAAACCACAACCATTCGTTGTGGGCGAAAAAGCGAACGCTATATTTAGGAGAGAGTTAAAATTAAACTGCAAAGATTATTCCTATCCTTAAACCTAATAAACCCAATACCATTATTTCGAACTACAGACCCATATCCTTACTCCCCTGCATGAGTAAAGTTTTCAAAAATATAATTTCAACTCGGTTACTGTGGTACGCTAAACAAAAAGGTTTCATATCTGACAATCAATTTGCGTTTCAAAGGGGTCTTGGTGTGATTGACCCACTTCTATATTTTGAACGCTTTGCCTCTAACGCTCTATCCTCTCGAAAACACGTTTCAGTTCTTAACCTAGACTTCGAAAAAGCTTTCGATAGGATAGGTCCTCATATTGTTCTTCGGCAATTAAAACGCTGGAAAGTTTGCAACAAAATGTACCATAAAATAAAGTCTTTTTTACTGAACCGCAAATTCTTTGTTAGTATCAACAACTACAATACTAATATTTTAAAATTACACAATGGCATACCTCAAGGTTGCCTTCTTTCAGTAATTTTGCTCATCATAGCTTTCAATGAAATTACTTCCTTAATTTCCCCACGTCCATCTATTAGGCATTTTGTTTACGCTGATGATCTGGTAATTTTCCCTGACCCAAACGGCCTTTCCCACATAAAAACTAATTCTAAAAACTAAAAAAAAAGTCAGCTCTCTGAATGGTCTAAATCATCAGGAGCTAGCAATGCTTTGAACAAGTGTGCAACATTCCACATATGCCGTAAACACTAGTGTATCTTCCCTTCCCTTTCCATTTCTAACACTTAATCCCAGACACTTACAGTCTTAAGATACTCGGCGTTGTTTTTGTCAAAAATCTTACATTTAAAGACCATTGTAAATATATTAGAATAAGCTTGTTATCTCGATTAAATATTATAAAATATCTTTCGTCTAAACATTTTTTAGTACATACTTTAACCCTAATAAATATTACGAAAGCGTTAATATTATCAAATATTGATTTCGCCCTGTCAATATACGGTCACTGTGCCAAAAATCATCTAGAGCTACTGCAAGCACCATATCACACAGCCGCTAGAAGATGTATCCGGGCCTTTCCCACATCCCCAACCAAAGCTGTCTTAACGGAAGCAGGACTACCAGATATCGCATCCAGAGTACTGAGTTAATACCAAAAAATAGGCATTGCAAGAGCAAACTTCTATTCAACATAGTCGAAAGATTGTCACAGCTTACAACGCAAAGCAAAAAGCCGTCGGTCCTGTCGCGATGCATCACACTCGCCAAAGAATTGAATATCATATCGACTCTGATCCTTATAAGAATACCAACATACCCTTAGTGGGTTTTCCTTAAATCCTGCTTCTTTAATCAATTATTCTGCATTAAAAAAATTTAAACTGCATCGGTTGAATACATACAGCACTACAGCGGAGCTACTGAACCTTTTCGAGCAGAATGGGATTTTATATTCACTGACGGATCCAAATCGGACACCAGCACAACATATACTGTGACAAATAGCAACGGTGCCACAATTTCTGCCGGTGCACTGCCTACATATTGCTCAGCTTTCACAGCAGAACAGCCGCACTGCATGATGCAGTAATGTTTGCCTCCCAAACCAGCAAAAGACATGTCGTATGCAGCGACAGCAAATCCGTCATTGAAGTCTTGCAGAACCCAGAACGATCTATTAATCATGAATATTATAAGAAATATTTTTTATGAAAAAAAGACGCAATAAAAGTTATGTGGATTGCTGGTCATGCTGGAATCAATGGCAACGAAGTCGCTGATGAACGTGCGAATAAAGCACGGATGCAGCCATTACATTTCTTTCACCACCTAACTCCTAAAGACCTACGGATGTACGCGTCACATTGCTTAGGCGGAAAACTTACGCATGATTTCAATTTCAATTCAACCGGGCTATTCGGCACATGTTCTTCGATTTCGCTGTAACTCAAATATGTTGCTCTCTGGTCAAAATAATGAGACACGTATTTTTTTGTTCACCCGAAAAATTTTATTTTCAAGATTTATCGGCACTTTTGTTTTTCGGCTCAAAATCGATTTTTTTCATTTCCGCCATATAACTTTACGGAATTAAAAATGCTATAAAAAAGAAGCTACTCAATATTTTTCCAAACTGTTTTTTATTTTGAAGTACAATCCTTCCGGTTAATGATGGAACACAACTTCATTCATATGGCTGCCTCCGCTAGCCATGCACGATCCCATACGATCGGCCCAATTTTTCAACACATTTTCGATTGTATGCGGCTGTATTTCAGCTATGACATCGCGTATGTTGGTCTTCAGTGCATCAATTGTTGCTGGTTTGTTGGCATAACACTGGTTTTTGACGGCACCCCAAAGATAATAATCCAACGGCGTCAAATCGCAGCTCCGAGGCGGCCAAACGATATCAGAATTTCGGCTGATAATGCGATCTTCGAAGACAGTGTGCAAAAGATTGATCGTAGCATTCGCTGTGTGGCAAGTAGCGCAATCTTTTCAAAGTAATGTCGCAATATTTCCCAGCATTCTTTGAGCGTATACACAACCACAAAAAAAAAAATTCTTATAAAGGGTGGTTAATTTTTAAGGGCCGGTGTTGATTCTGAATAAAATACATTTTTTTTAAGAAATTATTGTCATTTCTCTTGATTATGATAATATTGGTACGGCTCAATTACGTATGAAATAAAATATCGGCCAAACGGCCGCCGCGACCTCGGCGGCACTCCTCCATCCGATGGCCCAAATTTTCCCTGAGGCATAATTGAGGTGCTATGCCGTTAATGTGCCGAATTATCTCATCCTTTAGCTCTTGTTGCTGGCTTATCGACTCACACTTTTTCTTTCAAATACCCCCAAAGAAAGAAGTCCAACGGTGTCAAACCACATGATATTGGTGGCCAATTGACATCGCCGCGACGGGAGATTATTCGGCCATCAAATTTTTCGCGCAAAAGAGCGATTGTTTCGTTAGCTGTGTGACATTTGGCACCGTCCTGTTGAAACCACTTATCGTCCACACCCATATCTTCCAATTCGGGCCATAAAAAGCTCGATATCATCTCACGATAGCGAACACTATTCACAGTAACTACCTGACCGGCCTCATTTTGGAAAAAATACGGCCCAATGATGCCGCCGGCCAATAAACCGCACCAAACAGTCACTCTTGTGGGGGCATTGGTTTTTCGGCAATCACTCTTGGATTATCATTCGCCCAAAAGCGGCAATTCTTATTGACGAATCCACTGAGGTGAAAATGTGCCTCATCACTGAAGATGATTTTCTTCGAAAATTGGTCATTCACTGTTGCCATTTTCTGCCACCATTCTGACCATTGACGACGCTTGAAATGGTCAAGAGGCTTTAGTTCTTCAGTCAATTGTACCTTGAAAGCGTGTAAATGCAAGTCTTTATGCATTATAATGTTCATCAACGACGAGCGTGAGAGGTACAATTGTTGGGCACGACGACGAGCATGCACTGGTGTTTTCTCATCTCCTACAGACCCGGTTTGCTCAAACTTTTGCACAATTTTTCCGATTGTATGCACATTTGGACGACTAAGTTGACTGAAAAAGTCACGAAGTGCGCGATATGCGTTTTGATTTGAACGTCCGTTTTCATAATAAGCCTGAATAACTTTAACGCGTTGCTCGATTGTGTATCTTTCCATAGTTCAAATTGAATTAGTCTGGAATTGAAAAATGTCAAATGAAATGCAGGAAAAACTTGATGTTTCGGTGTGTTTCACATTTAACATCGGCCCTTGTAATTTAACCACCCTTTATAATGAAAATAATCGATTTTGAGCCGAAAAACAAAAGTGCCGATAAATCTTGAAAAAAAATTTTTTCGAGTGAACAAAAAAATATGTCTCTGATTATTTTGACCAGAGAGCAACATATTTGAGTTACATCGAAATCGAAGAGCATGCCCCTTGCAGAGGTATCAGAACTTTTGTATATCTACGAAGTGGACATATACATAATTCCCACTCATAGTCATTTACTAAATGGAGTACAACGTCTCTTGGACGAATGCCCTGGCCTAAGTCAGATCCGAACAACAGTTTTTTGCAGCAGCAAACCCTCTGATCATCTGAAATCAGCAAACTCAGATAATATTAACGCTTTCCTTAAAATTAAAATCTTAGCTGAACTAAATATATAAAATTATTGTTATTTTCATCAGACATAACACCAAGTTTTTGTTTTTAATACTTAATGTAAATTATCTCTAAAATAGTCTTATAAGTATAAATCTCGAGCCGAAGGCCTTAGTAGCCAGAGTTCTTGTTAAATTTTAGTGTATTGGTTATTTATAACTATTACTCTTACATATAAATAAATAAATATAAATAAATAAAATGCAAAAGAAATTATTTTTAGTGCTCTATTAGAATTAATTTTCTTTATTGAATTCAACTTAGAGCTGATCTATAGCCAAACATGGTAAAAAGATTTTTTGAGGTTTGCAGCTCGTTTTTCGCCTCTGAGAGAACAGAATCAGCTGTTGGGCTGACATCACTTGGCATGTGTTTAAGAAAATCAGTCATATACGAAAAAAATCAACCAATGACCCTAAGTTGCCGTCTGAATAATGACTGTTTGGACGAGTGTGTGAGTATGGGTGAAATGATTCTGCAAATTTCGGTTGGCGTTAAGATTGTGTTATTGATATACGAAAACAAATCAGCACAAACTTCCGTCAGGGTGCTATCTGAGCAACAAATGATTGGACTAGTGTGTGAATACATGTGAAATGATCGCCTCTGTGCAGCAAAAACGTACATCTCAGTATGCAAAGAATGTTCAACATCGGAAAGCTGCAATAACAATAGACATGCAGAATATTCGCCACTCGACTCTCACTCCTGCTCTCAAAGAGTACTGCCCGCCAATCCGGCATGCTCGAGCAATGGAATAACATTTCTCGTTCTTTACATATCGCCACCGAAGAAGAAATCGGATGTCGGCGAGCTCGAAAAAACAATTGGAAGATTTCTGCGGAAGATTGCTGGACTTTTGCACGACGGCGAATATCGCAGGCGATGGAACGATGAGCTGTATGAGCTTTACGACGACATAGGCATAGCGCAACGAATTAATATCCAGCGGCTACGTTGGCTGGGTCATGTCGTCCGAATGGATACAAACGCTCTGAAAATATTCGATGCGGTGCCAGTGCGTGGTAGCAGAGGAAGAGAAACTTCCTTCTCTGCGTTGGAAATATCAGGTGGAGAAGGATTTGGCTTCACTTGTTGTGCCGTTCAACTGGCGCCGGTTAGCACGAGAAAGAAACGACTTCCACGCTTTATTAAACTCAACCTACTAAGAAGAAGAAATCATTTCCGTAACGGCTAAGTTGGAAGAATTTTATTGAATCTATATGAAGAAATTATAACAAAATTCGGAAATATTTGATTTTTAAAGGTCTTTATATATGCCTCAGTTATCTGTAATAAATTATTTGCGGAAATTTCATTGCTACGCCTGGTCCCTCTTAATTTTATTTGTTGAAAGTGTGTCAGTGACCCGTTAGACATTCCAGATTTATATTGGAGAGTATAATTATACTCTTCTAAAATTGATTTTCTCAGTTTAATTTTGTGATTAGTATTTTTATTGCTGAGGGAATTAGTCAACGGTTGATGATTAGTAAACAGTTTTATTGGCCCGTAAACATGGTTTCCCAATGTTTTAAAAGCCTTAGCTCGTCTACCCTGTTTAAGGTTCCTGACATGAGTATAATTGGCCAATACTGCCCTTAGACCATAATCATAGGCGACAGTTCTCAATTGCAATTCTGTTTTATAATCTGGGTATTTGAGTAGGACGTCGCCGGCAATGAGTGATTATTTTATCATCAAGTATTATTAAACATAAAGCTGTATAAGTTTTTTTCTTCAGAGATTTGTGTGCACATGTCTATCTTCCATTCTTAAAAGTGTGGTGAAAAGCTTTGCGAGTTTCGCATATCCCCTAATGAATCATCTACAATATCTAGACAATCCCAGAAAGGATCGTAGATTTTTCATCATTCGTGGAATTAGGTAATTTTCGAAGGCATTTACTTTTAATGGATTTGTTTTATACCTTTGTCTGAAATAACGAATCCGAGGATTTCGTCCTTTTTTTTTAAGAATTCACATTTGCCGAGTTGACATTTTGTATTAGTTTTATCTAATGTTCAGAAAACTTGCCCCAAACTTTGAGTATGTTATTTAAAGGATTCTAAACAATTTACGACGTTTTTTTAAGCCTAACTGTAGCCGTTTGAGTTGTTTTTTTTACCGAGAATGCGGGTTTTCTATATATCCCTTCTTTCACTTAGTGGAATTTGACGAAAACCGCACTTACAGGTAGGGTCTATGTACAATTTATTACAGGCTGCTCATCTAATTAATCTTGGAATGTGATGTTACGCATTTAATCTTATTTTCCTAGTCCTTACCCAAGTGGTTTGATCGAATGTCAATGGAATTAGCGGATTGGGGTAATTGTTGTTTAATTTTAACCTTTTATCCGTTCCTGTAATTATTTTTAGTGTGAATTGCTTATAGCTCTTTTAAACTATCCTTTCCTAAAATGTAGAATAAAAAAGTTTTGGTTGATCGGATTTACTACTGTGGGCAAAAAGTAAGGTGAATTTGGTTGTAAAATGAAAAATCTTTATTTATTCTTGCAAATCAATTTCATCCCCTTTAAAATAATCCCCTCTCGATGAAATACACTTATGCCAACGATTTTTCCAATCCCCGAAACATGCCAAATAGTCCATTTCCGGTATAGCCATCAGCACCTTCTTCGATTCAGCTTTTATCTCCTCAATCGACTCGAAACGCGTTCCCCGGAGTGGTCTCTTGAGTTTTGGGAATAGCCAGAAGTCACACGAGCCACATCAGTCGAATACTGTGGTTGCGGAACGATATGCCTGGAATTTTTGGCGAAATGGTCACGAAGAACGAGTGCAGTGTGAGACGGTGCATTATCGTGATGCTAAAACCAAGAGTTGTTGGCCCATAATTCTGGTCTTTTTAGACGAATTGCTTCACGTAAACGACGCATACCGCTCAAATAATATTTCTTATTAACAGTTTGGCCAGGTGGAAGGAATTCATAGTGCACCACACCACGAAAATCGAAAAAAACTGTCATCATGACCTTTATTTTTGAACGACTTTGACTTTGACGTGTTGGTCATCTGTTGACGTCGATGGTCGTCCGGAGCGCTCCAAGTCATCAACACGTTCTCGACCCTCTTTGAAGTTTTTGTACCACTTATAAACATTTTTCAGCGACATGGTCGAATCACCCAATGCCTTCTGGAACATGCTAAACCTTTCCGTAGCCGAAATTTCATTCCGCAAACAAAATTTGATGGCACTTCTCTGCTCAATCAAATCAGACATTGTAAAAATCGAAAAATGCACTCTTGGTCATTTGGTAAACGACATTCACATGAAAGTTGGCCCAGATGTTATTAACAGTGCTGCCAACTCATGAAAAAAATAACTAGAGCGAAATTTTAATCCCGCGAAGTTTGACAAATAAATTCACCTTACTTTTATCCCACCAACCTAAACGAATTATTATGTGGTGGGTTATTTCCACTTGCTCGTTTCATTATACCACGATAGGATATTTGTCCCATATTAAAAAAAAAATGTTGGTAGACTTTTTGATAAAGTATAAAACTGAATAATTTCTTTGTGTCAGGGTAAATGTCAAACCTTTAAGTAAATTATGAACACATTTGACATGTCATTTGTGTTACCATTCTCAAAAAAATAGGTGGTTCAAAAAGCAAACGCTATATGGCCCACCCTGTATAAGTATCTTCACTCAAACCCGAAGTACTGAGACACTGAAGCAGCGGAAGTTTTTCTAAAAGTTGATTTGGACTATATACATAGATAGATAGATAGATAGAAAGATATATTCTTTGTTATGGAAATATATATAAATATCTTAAAAACTGGCCGTCTGCCGGAAAAACACAATTAAATTGACATTAAACACTAAATTTCTTCAAAATAAATTGCTCCTTATTATGTTCGTTTACAATTAACTGTATATATATATATATTTTAAAGCACTATTTCAACCGCCTGAACCCATTCCATTCAATCTACTACAATATAATATTAACATCATATTGGTCTATGAAGAATTGCCGATATCTGACTTGTTTCAAAATAGGCCACCTTCCTAAGAAGTGTGCTATCATTTCTAATTCGTTTAAGTTACAAAGAGAGCAGTTTAAATTTTTGTGGCCTCCGAGGTAAATAAGATGGCATCTGGCTTTGAAAATCCAAGAGATTTTATAATTGTGAACCGTATCGTATGGAATAGCTTTTACCAATATTATGATCTAGGTCCTTGTATATGCGAGTACTTTTCAAAACTCTTTGCCCCAGCCTTTGTTTGTTCGTCGATCTCACAGTTGATATGTCATCTCACAGTCGTAAATCAGATTTAGATTTAATTTTCTTTCTGAGTGCTGACCTGCTTTTGCCCAAAAGATTTGCATTTGTGTAATAATTTTTGTGATATCTACGTGGCAATCTATTAGCACCATAGTCAAATTTGAGCGACGTATTGCTTTTATTACTGCCAAAAATATATTCCATTTTGTTGATAATTTTATTTTTTCTTTGGCCAGAAAAATTCGCATGTAGCGTTTATACTAATGTTTGCTACGCTGCTTCTATTTAAAACGTGTTGTTTAAAACTTAACTTTGGAGTCAATTTTATACTTCGATGATCATATTCCATGGTATTTGTTCTTCTTTGAACATTTCTCTTTGCTATCCTTCCTCATTGACGGAAAACTATTATTGCTGACTTTAGTAAATTTACTTGTATATTCCATATACTACAATAATTTTCAAAATTATAAATAATTTTTTGCAGTTCTTCAGATAACATAACTATGTCATCCGCATACAGAAGAAGTCCATCATTCATATTTCCAATCCAGATACCACCTCGCAAGCTGTCATGTAAATCAAATGAAATGTCAAAATCTGCCTTGAGTCTACAAAAATGCATGAACTTTATTTTTTTCTTCAAATATAATGTGAATGATTGATGTCAAGTTGTAAATGTTATCCGCCGTGGAGTACTTAGTAATATAGTAAAGAATTCATATGTGATTCTATCTAAGCCTGGAGCTTTTTCCGATTTTGTTTTATGATGCGTTTGGAAGATTTCTCTCGAAGAGATCGGTTTATCTAAACTATCATCCGATATTGGTAGCGATTCATATATATATTTTATGTGCATAAAATACTAAAAGAATAAATGCCTCTTCTGATATACCAGACCTTGTGTCTGAGGTTGTCCCTCGTATCTCCCTGGCTAGGTCCCACCACTTTTTGCTATCATTCACCTCATTTATTTTTCTTCATAATATTCCCTGTTGCTTATTTCACATTTTCCTTAATTAAGCAACGAATACAGTAAGTCATAAATGGAACCTCATTGAATGAAAAAAAAGACCGCAGAGAATAAAAAAACGATTGTTTTCTGGTGTTATCGATCTTATATTTTATATACATATATCTTGATACGAGAAAAAGTGTTAGTTATTGTATGTAGGTATCTGTCCCGTGTTTAATGCTTACCATCCTATACGGCAAGTTAGAATTATTAAAATAATGAAGTGTAAGCCAATGTGACCAAATGTATCCCATGAGTATTTGCGGATTATTCTAACAGAGGCTAATTGGCTCTTCGAGGCATTGTATCCTGAGATGAAAGTTGATTCGATGTTTGTATTAAAGGATTGGAGGAGCGCTACGTTTTGATAGTACCGTTGTTTTTGGTATTCGAGATGCCGAAGTGTTAGGTGTTGATAAAACTTTCTTTGGTTAAAGCACAACCAAAACATTGCACAAGAAATAAAAGTACAAAATACAGATTTTCAGATTTATTAAACCACTTTTATTAGAGCAAAATGCCAAGATTTCCCTCGATTGTAATGGCAAGCTCATTGTTTGCTGTGGCCTGATGTAATTGGAATTGTTAAACATATTCATCTGATCATGGAGAGGTATAAGGATTTTTATTTAAATATTCACACTTGTATACTTATAGTACTTCGCAATAAAGTTTAGTTATTTTTGCAGATTTTTATTAATAAGTGGAAAGTAATTCTTGGCATTCACAATTTAACAATTATCTAAATATTTTTAAGCTATCGTTTTAAATTTAACATATCCAATATGTAATGATAATATTGTAACCAATCATTGTTATGCCCTTGTAACTTTTTATTATTATTCATCTCGCTGCTATTCTTCGTCTCCTTCTTCTTCTTCTTATTATTATTATTTTTATTAACACTAGTATTGCTATTAATTGGACTTGATGTGGTACTCAAAGTTTTCGACACAACTCTTTATTAAGATTTAAAACTTTATAATTCATTATTAAAGTTTCTTAATTAAATAACGAACTATACTGAGACGCGGGCATATAATTATTATACTTTTGAATATCCACTTTGTATAAAACGGTTTATAAAATTATTGTTTGTTGTCGCGTACGCCCTTTCCTGCAGCGTTCTCACAAGCCTCTGAAACGGCATAATAGAGAGTTTGTTAAATTACCATTGGATTAATGCAATTCTGTAAAGGCGAAGTTACTGGCGTGGGTGTTATGCCCGCCTGCTGCTATGCGCGCATCATACATTCTTAGCAAAATATGCGCGTACATGCAAGTGCGTTACTGTTATTTAACATCAGCAGCATTTGTACCACATGAGGAGAAAATGCCGGGCTATAAGGGATTATTTTAATACCATAATGTTAAATATTTCACAGAACGTAATCTCTACGAACTTTCTATTTGGATACATATGTTATATACGTAAAAGCTGTTTTGAAATATCTTAGATTTGGGTTATTATTCCTTTGAATGAGCACATAGTTCGTGGTGAGAGTAAATGTTAAGTAAGGCCCCGTAACATATGTTACGCATAGAGTATTCTAATTTTGTTTAGCCGAATAGGTTGTGCGTGGATATCATTCGGTTGGTGTCGGGTTCGTTGCTCACTTCTCGTGTTTAATAAAGTGTAAACTTCCGGGCACAATTTTACATAGCATTGTTCACATAACATATCATATTGTTTAGAGTGATAAGATACATCGATTAATGATATCCTCGAACTTTAGTACACTCGCTATTTGCGCCACAAACTATATCCACCTTATGAACATTTTATTATATGAATAAATACGGAAAAATTATATATTTTTGGGAAAACTGAAACCTGGAATCTCACAATTACCTATTGAAAATCGAGTTTTTAAACAAATATTGCTAAATATCACCGAATTACGAGCTCTCGGTAAAAAAACTAATATATTATACACGATCGATTTAATCCATTGATATTCATCCCATGTGATATTCATTTAGTTTTCTTTCCTGATCTTAGAAGAAAGATGTAGTTACATACTTCCTTTAGAAGGTAAGAGAAAATTTCAACTCCTAATAATTCTTTCTTAACACCAAAAATCAGAGATTCCCAGATTTATAAAATTTTGTACAATAGTAAGAAGTTCCGGAATCGAAGAAAAAATGTTAAGCAGTTTGGTTCCTATACACTCCGCTTATGTAAAAAAATGGTTTTTTGTTTGCTTAAAACAGGTAGATGACTGAAATAAAAAGCCTGTTGGATATTGTCATCGAATTCATCATTATCGCTGATGGTGTCAAGATTGTCTAGCGGCGTAATAATAGCATTTATTTTGCGCGCATATTGACCAATACTCTCTATGTCGCCTCAACTATCCACTTCTGCATGTAGTTCCTCCAACAATTTTTCCTCTTTTTTCTACAACACTTTTTTTTCCTTGTTTCCGCTTCGTAAAACAGCTGTTTTCAACAGTATCTTCAACCGAAGCAATTGTTGACCTCAGGTATAACAAAAGTTACAAACCTCAAATATCATAGCGCAAAAATATGAATCGCTAAAGAAATCAAATGAAGCACTGCACTGTGGAAAATGAAGGCGTTTAATCTATAATTTCTTATTAGTCTTAATGAAGACAGATATATGCAGATATATGTATAAATAGGTACAATTTTATTATGCTCGCTGATTGCAAAAAAAACGAAGAGTTTCTTTATCAAGTTACCGCTCGTACTTCTTGTTGAACGGTTCTTTAAGCTGGTGATGTACACATCGGTAAATACAAAATCCATCCTCATTTGTATCATAGCTAATCGAGAGCATTTTCTGTCATGATTAAAGCGAAACTTTTATATTCCTTACCAAGGGACTCTTACGCATCCTTTGCGTACCGATAGGAACTACTGCAAAATTCTTTATTAAATTTGCTCCGTTAATTACAATTTGTATACCGAAAATTTCATACTCGTATAGTACCAATAGCTCTCGGCATTTAACATTTATAGCCCTGAGGAGGGAATTTGCAGAATTATGAAAAGTCGTTTAATGAAATTTTTAGCAGAACTACCACCATTGGTATTACCACACACTGGTTTTGGTCATCGATGATCAACCCTAGTAACTTATGAAAACGTCTCTGCACCAAGATCCCCTTCTCTTCTCGTGCTTCAATCGTTTCTTTGTGTGATGGACCATCTTTTGAAAAACAGTTCACACATTTCCTTTAACCTAAAATATTTTGATTCCAATGCATAAATAATAAGTTTTTAGCACACATTTAATGATTATTATTGAAAAGACTTGTGGAAGTGGACGTTAATAATTCTTGTAATGTTTCTTGTTATATCAAGTAGTTTTTAACATCAAGTAGTAGATTGGCTTGGCTTAAAGTTATAAATTACCATACAAACAGTTTTGCATACCCAGGTATGAAGGTTAAACAAATAGCTTTTGACTACCTGAATTTATTCAAGATCGCGCAATACCTGCAAAATTTTTACCTAGCCGAAAAACTTGTGGTTAAATTCCTAATTATTTACAAACCCATATTTCACCTATTTACATTCTGTTTAAAGAATGTTTTAGAGAAAAAAGAAAAACGTGTCCATACAAGTTATGTTGCGTGTCAAGCCGTCGTACAAAAAAAAAAACACTGGTTTGTAAACACTAGGAAAACACAGGATAAGAAAGCACAGGTTACCTTTAAGATTAAGATTCAAACTAAATAAAACACAGGTTTAGTTAATATTGAGATTCACACTGAAGAATAATCATCTCTTTTTATAATAAAGTTTTACCTTAATCAATAAATTAAGTTCATTATTATTTATTATTAAGTTTTTTTTAAGGAAATGAAATTTTGCGTATTCTTAAATAATTACTGTTTTTATAATAAAGTTTAGCTTCATCAAATTAAGTTTATTATTATTTATTAATAAGTTTTCTTTAAGGTTGAAATTTTGCTTATTCTTATTTATTGTTAATATTTTGTATGTACTTTTTACAAATAATTAATTTTCTATAGATTTAATATTAAAGAAATGTTTTCTTGCTACATATTTTTAATTTAGGTGTCTGGTTCACTTCCTTTGTAATGAGAATATTGCGAAAGTGCAAAGTGATTTATGGAAATAAAAATACAAACTAAAAAATATAAGGCAAATGACTTTTAATTTGCTGAAAGTTCAGTTTTTGAATTATGGAAAAAATACAAGCAGAAAAATATAAGGCAAAGCCAATAATTGTGGATTACACAATATTAGCATAAGCAACGTGTTAACTTCCCCTTTTTAAGAATAAGCACGCCGGGCTGATGGGTAGTTAATTTTTATTGGTTCGATAATGGGTATAACTAGTGACGATTTTTTTGATTCATACATTTTATAATGTATATAGGAAGAGTAATTTGTTATTGATACAATTTTTAATTTTTCTACGTTATTTATATGAAGTTTATAGAGGTATTTTAGATCAATGGCTATCTCTTTCTCAATTAGACTAGCTTCAACGATAGTAAGTAAGATTCCTTTAGTTACAGTAGCCCAATTTGTATAAGCTACTTTGTTTATGCCAATTGTTTCATTTGTAAAATTTATAACGTATGTACCATCTAAGTAGGAGCTCGTGTTTGCATATGTTAAATTGCCTTTGAAGTTAGTAGCAAATATGGTGCCTTCGGATACTAGTTCAACGACTGCATCTTCATAGGATTCGTAGTTAATATAGATACAGCTTTTCAAAATTTGAATTCTAGAGGATTAAATCATATTCGTTACATAGAATGAAGTCACGGATTTTACTACATTTGTTCAGAGCGCCGTATCTGTAGGAGTCAGATAGTAGCACAAGCGAGAGTTGCATTTTTATCCTTTTGCTGTTTCTGACCGTGGGTTTCATCAAAACATTGTTGTAAATATTGGATTGCGTTTGAGGTAGGAGTACTACATAAATTAAAGTTAAATTTTTTAGCAGCATCAGTGGTGTTGCATTTTCAATAGCTTATATTTAATTTAGAAATGGGAGGGGTTCAGTTTGCGAAATTATATTTATTTGTTCAGAAGAGGAATCAGTTTTACGTTTCTTGCTGGGTCTTTTTTTTAGTATCCATTCTATTCCTCTAGTAAGTTTTTCTTCATCTCATTTATATGTTTGAACATCTATATTTTGGGATCCTGTACAGGATTATAATTGATTATTTTCTGTCCTTAATTCTGCCACTTCGTTGTTTAAATCTGTGCATATTTTTTCCATATATTTTAGCTTGCGGGACAATTGGTGTATTACTGCTTCATAATGATTTGCTCCATTTGCATAATGTAAACATGGGATTAAAAGTTCCGGGCCTAATGAAGAAAATACTTTTTTTTGCGAACAACCAGTGCTCGCTGGGAGCCAAATATGGCAAATACGGCGGATGTGGAAGCAATTCGAAGTTCAATTCTTTTAGTTTTGCCATTGTTTTGATTGACTTGAGACACGGTGCGTTGTCTTGATGAAACAAATTTGTTTTTCTTTATCATATGCGAACGCTTAAATTTTGTCCTTCAAATGTTCCAAATATGCTATATAATATTCACAGTTGTTGGTATTTCCCTTCTTAAGATAGTCAGTAAATATTATACCATGCATATCCGAAAATACCGAGGCCATAACTTTTCCAGCCCATTGTTGTGCTTAGGAGCGCTTTGGGCGAGGTTCACCAGTTGCTGTCCACTCAGATGACGATCGTTTTGATTCCGAAATGAAGTGATGGATCCAAGTTTCATCCATTGTCACATATCGACGCAAAACTTCCAGTTTATTATGTTTAAACATGGCCGAACACTGCCCAGAATCATCAACACGTTCTTGCTTTTGCTCAACAGTGAGCAAACGCGGCACCCACTTTGAACAGAGGCTCTCTGTTGATATCTTTACGATATCGACTAATTCACACAACTTCACTTTTCGGTCATTCAAAACGATTTTTCGGATTTTTTTTATGTTTTCAGGTGTTACCGCCTCATTTGAAAGTTCATTGCATTTTGCATCATCGGTGGATCTACGAGCATACTTGAAGTCAGCAAACCATCATTTTATTGTTGTTTCTAATGAAGCGGAGTCCTCATAACATTTTTCAAGCCATTGAAATTATAGTTGATTGACATTCTGAACAAATTAAATATGGCAATTTTCATGAATGCATTAGCTAAAAACTGTCACGTGCATACTTGTAGAAAATGGAACATTCCATAAAGAAGTGTGCTAAGCGATTTGAATCCGGTCCAGGTATTGAAAGGAAAACTCTTAAGATTTCTGAGTTTCCGAAAATAAGAAAGGCTTTTTCCAATTGGTTTGCTGATCAAAAGACGAAAAATTACCAATTACAAGTTATAAGTAAAAGAGAAAGCCAAGTTGTTACATGCCAAAATTCAAGCCTGGAGGCTTCCACAAATTTAACACAACAATTATAGATTTAAATTTGACAAAAGAGCAGATTTGCAGTGCCGATGAGTCTGGCTTATTTTAGAAGCTTTTACCCAAAGCTCTTGTGCTCTCAAAAGAAACCTCGGCTCTTATGCCCGGTAAAGAGAGAATAACGTTCCTTGTTTGCACAAATGCTGCTTTAGTCATAAAGTAAAAATAATGGATATTGGGAAATTGATGACTGTTTTCTACAAAAGAAATAAAGGTGCTTGGAAGACTTTGGCTTTATTTGAAGAATTATTTCACAGAACATTTGCTCCAGTGCTAATTTTTTGTCAAATCAAAGAATCTTGTTTTGATCAAAAACTGCTTAATTGTGCGCAAAATCCTCTGAAAAAAGCACCTCTTCTCATTGATAATGATCCATGTCATTCCAACGAAGGCGAGTTAAAGAGCTACGATGGCCAAATATCATTAAAGTGTTTCCCACCGAACTGTACCGCTCTAATACAGCCCAAAACATTACAAAACTGAACAACAAAAAATTCCTCTTAAGTCCCATGTTATTCGTGGAGAAACTACCAATGAATCACTGCGAAATATCGACCTGAAAAATGCAATATGCTTTTTAGCTAGGGCATGGGATGCACTTACTGCAACTCAATTCAGTCATCATTTCAAAAACTGCTTGAAAAAGGGTCTGACTGGGATTGTGATGATATCATTAGTTTTTCGGAGGATGCATCCACTATTCAATACATTGCAACTTTGCTTCGGGTAGAACCATTGCAGCAAGTCTACCAACCTGAAATCGAGCAATGGATTGTTAAACCTCATTCGGAATCCACAGCTTTAAATGAAGAATACTGTAATGAAGGCGACGAAACGTCGGAGAAGGAACTAATGTCGTGATGCTAAATACAAATAAAATTACATCGGAGGAGACAATATCAGCATTCAATATATATGTATGTACGTGGATTGGGCAGAACAAAACAATGCTTGGTTGAACAATGTTATGACGCTGCAGAGGATTAGAAACAGTGTGGTACTGAACAAGCGCCTGTGTGCAAAACAAACAAAAATAAATTTTCTTTAATTTCAAAATAAACGTATTGCTATAAAGTGTATTCTATTAATACAATAAGAACAAATAAACTTGAATTCCTTTCATTAAAAAAATATTTTATTTTGTTTGGAAAAAAATCGTAGTACTTGCAACATCCTTGACACATGCACCGAGCCCGGTTTCAATTACGTGCGAGAATCGAGATTCAACTGCATGTCTACTTATTTAATGAGCTGAAATTAAAGTTATTGGAGTTATGAACATTTTTGATTTTTCATTAAATCAAAATAATTCCTGAACATTTAAAGCCACTGGTGGTGCAGGGAACGAGCCAATTATATTCTAATGATTTTTTTTATAGCTTAACATGTTTACTTTCGACGCTTAACAATCTTCTGCTGTTCGGGAGCTAGCGCCACAACAAAAATGAACGTCAGGGAACGGAGAAGAATCGTTGGACTTATTATTACACCGTAGCAAGGCGCAAATATTACAGATGAATGAGGCCAGACTACAGTACTAAATCATTGGATTTGCTGACGACATAGCTGTTGTGATCGTGGCCAAAACACTCCGTCGAGCCGAAGAAACATGCAACCGGGCTGTCGGCATGGTAAAGAGATGGTTATGTAACAGTGGTCTAACTCTTGCGGACCATAAAACTGAAGTCGTATTAATTAGCAGCAGGAAGATTGTGGAGTCAGCTAATATAATGGTGGGCGACCATGGTATAGAATCGAAGCCATTCATTAAGTACCTGGGCGTAATAATTGACCGTAGGCTCAATTTCAAAGAGCACTTGGTGTACGCGAGCAGCAGGGCGGCAGAAGCAGTAACTGCGCTAACACGACTAATGATGAATATTAGAGGCCCTAGGCAAAACAGCAGGAGACTTCTTAATACTGTGGTCTCATCGATTTTGCTGTACGCAGCTCCGGCATGGGCGGAAGCCACAAACTACAGCTCGTATGTGAAGTGTATGAAATCGGTGTACCGATTGAGTGCCCTCAGAGTGTGCTGCGCGTTTCGCACGGTATCGGAAGACGCCATTATGGTTATAGCAGGTCTACTCCCAATAAATTTAATGGCAAAAGAGTACGCTGAGGTTTACCAAAACAAAGCTACTTCAGAACGACGGGCAATACGAAGGATAGCAAGGGAGCGCAGCCAGCGTTTATGGCAGGAAAAATGGAGCTCGTCTCCCAACGGACGCTGGACGTACCGTTTGATTCCCATTATTTCCAAATGGATTAACCGTGAACATGGACAGTTAGATTACTACCTGACCCAAATACTGACAGGACATGGGTGCTTCAAATCCTACTTATACAGGTTTAAGCACGAAGACGACCCGTACTGTTCTCATTGTGCACCAACTGCAGAAGACGCAGAACATGTTTTGTTTGTCTGTCCGCGATTTGCGTTAGAAAGGGGGAACTAAGCACTAGGGTGGGGAAGCCAATTACGGCTGATAACCTAGTCGATATTATGATAGAGTCCGAAGAATATTGGTCCGCTGTATGTAATATGGCAAAAATAGTAATCTCCAAACTGCGTAGCGCTGAACAACAGCGCAGATCTTCATGAAGAGGCAATAGGCCGCTCCCCCTTCCGTGAAGTACTACTTAACGGTTGTCCCGCGGGAGGGAAACGGAGCTGGGGTGGGTTTTTAGTGGGTGAGCCGAAAGGCAAGTCTCACACTTTTCGGCTTTCAATGCTTTGTGCCACCTCCATAAAAAAAAAAAAAAAAAAAAAAAAAGACTACAGTACTGAGATCTTCCCACTCATTACTTAAGTGTCTACCTAAAATGGTGAATTTCCAGTGCAGGACAAGGCACAGGTCGAAGATACATAATCGGCTATTACACAGTGGCCCGTTATATCGGAAATCAGTGTAGCATCGATAGTCAGCATAATTGTGGGGCGATTCTACTGGCGGGTTCATTGCACTATTTTTCATTTGCTATTCTTACACATTTCTTAAAAATTCGGCTACTACATACCTGTACGCTACCGTACAATTTCCACAGATGTTACAATGACCAGGAACCCATATTACATTTGGGCGAAATTATTTCGTCACATCATTAAAAGATGCCCGAAAATTTATGGCCACCTTTGAAATTTGCACCAATTTTGTGAGGAACTTTATTACCACCTGGCTATGTAAAATTTAGATATCATCTCCACTGTAACTTTATCACGGCTTTAATACTTACCACCAGTTTAGATTGTAGGGAGCGTATAGATGTATGGAAAGCTCGGAAATACCAGTTATTATCATACCGTGATCGTGGGTCATGTTTGCCGACTTACTTAAAGTATTCAATCTTATTTTTTTTATTTTTTTTTTTTATTATAAATAAATTTTATTTGCAATCTATCAGTTGACAATCAGCAAATTTTTTAAATATAAGGATTATGACAGGATTGATTGCGCTCCAGTGAGACCAATCAATATATTGTAAAACAGTTGTATTCGCTACAAATTAATTATGTTTCCTCAAATCTGTTTGGGAGATCCAAAATATGAATTTTTTTAAGGCGTTTGACATCCGTGCTATTGTGTAGAAGATTTCTTGCTAGTAAGTTTTCATGGTACGACAGTCTGTTTAGGTATCTTCGAGAGGCTTTGGTGATTTCATTTCTAACATAAGGTACGTTTAAGTCTTTGTGAATTTCGAAGTTAGTTATATACCAAGGAGCACCAACAATGCTTCGTAAAGTCATAGCCTGATATCTTTGCAGGATTTCAATGTTTGAGTTACTCGCTGTTCCCCAAAGCTGTATTGCATATGTCCATACTGGCTTTAAGATAGCTTTGTAGAGCAGTACTTTATTTTCGAGACTAAGTTGTGATCGCGAGCCTAAGAGCCAGTACATTTTTTTCGTTTTAAGCTTGAGTTGTTTCTGTTTCTCTTTAATGTGGGTTTTCCAGGTCATTCTTCGGTCCAAATGTACTCCGAGGTATTTGACAGTTTCACTTTCAGGTATGGTAGAGCCATTCAAAAATACGGGAGGACAATTCCCGGTTCTCAAAGTAAACGTTATCTGAACAGATTTCTGAGTGTTAACCTCCATCTTCCAATTCATTAGCCATTTTTCAACCACATTCAGTTGTTGTTGTAGGTGAAGTGATGCGTCATTACGATTACAGTTTGTGACAATAAAAGCTGTATCATCAGCATATGTTGCAGCATCTATGTTACTGTTAATCGGTAGGTCAGCGGTAAATATTGTGTATAAAACGGGACCTAATACGCTCCCTTGAGGAACTCCAGCATTAATTGAGTACAACTCTGAAGACCCATCTTTTTCATTGACATAGAACGTACGACCACTAAGATATGACTTTATAATTAAATAGTAAGGAGCTGGAAGACAATTTTTTATTTTATAGAGTAACCCTGGGTGCCAAACTTTATCGAATGCTTGCTTGATGTCTAAAAATACTGCAGTGCAATACTGTTTATATTCAAAAGCATTCTTGATAATTTGAACAATTCGGTGGCATTGCTCAGGAGTCCCATGCCCCCTCCTAAACCCAAACTGATGTTCAGGTATTATATCGCAGTCCTCTAAAACAGGTAACATTCTTCTTAAAAGTATCTTTTCAAATACCTTAGAGAAGGTCACCAGCAAGCTAATTGGACGATATGAAGACGGATAGTGCTCTGGTTTGCTAGGTTTCGGTATCATGATTACCTCGGCGCATTTCCATTGACTCGGGAAGTGGTTGAGTCTAAGCATCGCATTATATATATAGGTAAGAAGTCTAATACATTTTGGAGGCAGGTTCTTTATGGTAAGTCCATCAATTTTGTCAAAACCTGGAGATTTTTTAAGCTTTATTTGCTTAATTTCATTTACTACTTCTTTAATAGAAGTTTTGCGAATGGGCAAGCTTAACTGACAAGGCGAATCCAGAAAGTTATGCACCTGAGTAGTATTTTCGTTATTGGGAATCAAGTTCGGTTGAAAAACTGATTGCAAATGTTGAGCAAATGCTTCAGCTTTTTCTTTATTTTCTCGGCACCGGTGGCCGTTACTATCTTCTATGACAGTTGTTCTTCTAGTGGGCCTCTTTAGATATTTGGTTGCCTTCCACAGGTTGTGCTCAGAGTTATTTGCATATGGATCTAAATTCCTCAGGTAATCTGCGGTCTTTTGATCTTTAATTTCTCGCAGTTTTGATTTTAAGTCTTTAGTCACCTTGTTAAGGATTCTTTTGTCATAAGGACTTCGACTTGTTTGCCATATTTTCCTCAGCATTCTTTTTTCTTTGACGAGCCGTCTTATTTCAATTGGAAGAAATGGTTTTTTTACATCGTTTCTGCTTGATTCAGAAGTAAAAAGAAATCCCGCTTCATGAATGGTATTTGTAAATTTATCAACTGCTAAGTCAATCTCATTGCCCGCTTTTAGTGGTATATCCAAACTTATCCGATTCTCAAGCCAGTTTTTAAATGCAACTATATTAGTATTTTTTGAAATAATTTTATAGGGTTTTTGTTTGTTCGGCACAGTTGCCCCGTAAGTTACTATTATTGGAGAGTGATCAGAGCTTAAATCAAAGTTCTCCTCGATGTGGAGTGCGTGTTGTGAAACTCCTTTGTACACAATAAAATCCAACAAGTCTGGTCTTTTTTGAGGATCACTGGGCCAGTATGTGGGTTTCCCCGTAGAGAGAGTTGAGTATTTAAATTGAGATATACATTTAAAAAGTTCAGTCCCTTTAGGGTTAGTTAATCTAGATCCCCACCAAGGGTGTTTGACGTTGTAGTCTCCACCGGCAATAAAGTGGTTACCAAGACTTTGGAAGAATGTTTTGAAATTATCAACTTTAAAGACGTACCTTGGTGGAAGGTACACCGCTGCTATAGATACATCAATATGCATACATTTAACCTGAATAGCGGCGGCTTGTATATTCGCTAAGTTAATACTGTCAAGTTGTTTGTATTTAAGTGTATTTTTAATAATAACTGCAGTCCCACCCCGCGCTTTGTCTGACGGGTGGTTGGCTTTTATAACTTCATACCCTTTTATGTAAACATGAGATTTTTTGGTAAAATGAGTCTCAGAAATTAGCATAATGTCAATGTTATGCATCCTTAGGAAAACACTTATTTCATTATAATGATTGGAGAGCCCATTGGCATTCCATATAGCAATACGAATATCTACATACATAGTTTGTTTACTAGATGCATTATCATATTGAGTAAATTACCTATTTGTTCAGCTTGTTTTTCTAAAAGTTTTTCAATTCTGGTGAGTGCATTATATTGATTATTTCCGTTATCACCTCCTAAAACCTGAGCATATGTCGGCTGATTGCCGGCGCTGCTCATGTTATATGATTTGTTAGGACTTGTGTAATTAGAACTGCTAAAATTAGTCTGCTTATTTTGAGCCATATTCAAGTTATAAGTAGACTTTTTGTTGTACATAAGTTTTTGGTAAATTGAGCAGCCTTTGTAGCTAGCAGCATGGCTCTGTAAACAGTTTGCACATTTAGCTGGAAGGTTCTTGTCTTTAGCGCATTCATTACTTGGGTGTTGTAGTGAACATTTGACGCACCTAAACTTTTTATTACAAAAGGACTTAGTGTGTCCGAACTCCTGACATCGGAAGCATTGAACGATGTCGTCAACCTTCCTCGGTGGTTCAATAGTAACCACAGCATTTTCAATATATTTTAAGTTGTAGATTTCCGCGTTACTATTATCTGGCTCGAGATCTAAGAAAAACATGTTTAGTGGTTCTTTAGTTATGCGACTTCTTACGTTATTAATGCCTCTAACAGCATGTCCACGCATTTCAACTTCAGCTTTAATTGTTTCTAATGGCGTGGTAAAATGGAAGTTCTTGATTACTGCACGAAAGGCTCTATCTTGTTTTAATTGGAAGGTATGGAATTTAATGTTATCATTTTTTAATACTTTGATGAGTTCTCTGTACTGTTCGACTGTCTTAACCATGATTCTTACATTACCATCTCGTTGTGATTTATAAGTGAAGGCGTTTTCGTTACATTTTGTTTTAAGGTAGGTTAGTAGACCACTGATGTCACACACATCAGCTACAAAAATTGGTGGCGGCCTTGGAGATTCTGATGACATCACAGTCTCGGACTCTTGTTGATCTGCATTTGTACCTTTGCATGTATTTGTATTATCTGGCTGGGAATATACGTGTTCGTCATCATCACTTAGAATTTGAAATCGATTAACATTTTTAGAAGTACTGGCTTCCGTGTCTAGAGCTATTTGTTTTCTAATCACTTCAGGTGAGGCTTGACTTGATCTTTTTGTTGGTCGCTTTGTTATTTTTTGCCATTGCATAACGGAATTATCATCGTCATCATCATTCATATTGTTGCTTGCCAGCAGCTCAACTGCAATCACTGTTGGTATTATTTTAACAGAGTAAACAGGTGTAGATTTTAGTGGTTGTTTTTTTGTGTATTTTTATATTCTTTTCCTTTCTTTTTCTTTTTGTTTTTCGATATTTAGTTAAGCAGCAAAGTGATTCACGACCGTTCTCAGTGAGAGTTAATTTGCAACTGACAATCTTATTGACTGTAAATCTGCTAGAAAGAGACTTATGTACATAGTTTCGTATATATATCTTTTGTCGAAGTGGTTGATATTGAACCGATTATGAGAGTAGATGCGAGCCTTAGAACCTTGCCAGCTCTTATAATGTCCACACCCTTCTCAGAGGCGTTCCACTATACAATTGTACAATACCATAGTAGACCTAACTAACACTGTTTAGGGCCAGTAACTATTCTCCATTTTTCCCAATTTACCAGCTGCTGGCGTGCAACGCTGTCGTATCATTGGTCAACCTATCTTACACCAAAGGTACACTTTGATGAGATATCTTTGTAGATATCACACAATATTGGAAGGGTTTTTATTGCTATTACAATATCATCAGGATATGCATTTATCTTTCTTCCAATATCTTTTAATTTTTGTAGAAGACTACTGACAGCCGTGGTGAGATTACCTCACTCCAAGGCGTACCCCTGACTGGAAATTTCTTGATAGATGTGGGAGGATGATAGGCTAATCCGCAAGTAAAGTTCTTGGATCTCGTATGTGGGAATTTGTCTCCTTGGGGAGTAAAACTACTCTTACCTCAACTGATTTCCTGGGGATGTAATTAAACGAGATCTTCGTCTATGTAGATGCAGCATGGGCCCTAATAACTTTCGCACTTTTTTGAAGCAATACTGTGTAAGAACAAACATGCATTAATTATACGTATTTCTTTTTGTGTTTATCGCAAAACGAGTTAACCTACCTACCTAACTTGAAAAATCTATGTGGCTCGATAAGTAAAAAATAGTAGTAAAAGTAAAAAATAATGTTGGAGTGTATACAACGAGTATGACAGATATTTCAGCAGACAAAAAAACCATTGTGTGGTATCAAAAAACCACATCCATCATGTTTGTACCATATCTACTAAAGATAAGCTTTGGCTGCTTTCTGTCGCAAAATTAGTTAAAGTCAACGCCCAGTATTATTTCGACGAAACCTTAACCAATATTCAAAGTTTTTTAGTGGACGAATTGTCTCCATCTTCTCCAGATCTAGGCCCATTGGGCTTATGAATACGCGGATATATGTTGGACAAATTGAAAAACCTAAAGAACATTAAAATGGATCAATTCAAGCTTTGCTTGAAGAAAATTTGAAATGATGAATGATGATGAATGCCTGTTCTAGGTCTCAAAAGCGTTTGAAGCTAGTAACTCAATGATAAAAAAGTTGGAGAATATTCTATAAAGCAAATAAAATAAGTTGTGAATCTGAATTTCTTCGTAGTTTTTCATTTTTTCGAAGGATTACGAGCGACAGTTATTAGCACACTCACTTTAACAATGTTGCACGTCAGCGGAGATAGTTCCATGTGGCCCTAGGGATTTTTAAGGTTGGAAGCTGCCAAAGCCACGTTTTATGCTAACCTCTTTTGCAATAAATGTATATTGGCAAACTCCCAGAACTGTCCATTAGACGTGGCAAAGGAAAAAAGGCAGGTTGGTAAATGTTAGTTTATTGTTTGTTTGTACTGAATTAATTCATTTTGGATCAAATATGTAATAATAAAAGAGTCAAACCACACCAACTGGGCCCCGAAATGCTCATCAAATTACCGATTTTAAAATCAAATGCATTTTTGGGTAGAGATAGAGCGTTAGAATTTGCATGAACATGGCTTTGCAGAGTCGTACAGTCGGTGCAACTTCAGTGTGCTGTGATTCCTAGTATGTTGTCTATGCTTTGAGGTTAGAAAAAAATTATTATGCATTGTTATGAAAATGGTTCGACTTAATGAGTGTTGTAATCCGTTAAGGGGAGAAGGGTATAATTGCGTACGTCATAATTTATTCCAAAAAACCGCTCACTGGGATGTAAAATTCGAACAATATATCGAGATGAAAGTGTTACTGAAAGTGCAGTGTATATACCTACGTCCAAGTTCACAGTGGGTATAATCTTGATATTTCTGTATTTTTATATATATTGTGCATCGAATAGTTATTATTTAAGCAAATAAAGTCAATAAGTTCTCAAAATTTGTGACAGAAAATTTTGATTAATTTTTTTCTAGTGCTGACCAAGGAACAGAAAACGATGAGTCTCAAGTTTCTTCTGATGCAAAAGAATGTTCGGATAGTGAAGCTAATTTTGAAAACCGGGAAATTCAGAATGACCTGAAATTAGAAAAGGTGAACAGTAGTTTACAGGAACTTGGTGAACCACCAATAAAAAAAAACGACGTTTTTCAAAACTTAGTGATATCAATGTCAAAGAGATAATAGCAGAAATCATAAACGAAAAAAAATGAAGATACAGCGAGAGTAAATGTTCAACAAGGAAAACAAATTTTGAATTCAGCATTCGTGGAGAATATAGAGTCTGCTTTAGATAAGAAAAAAAAAATACAAATGATAAAATTCAAATTTTAACAACGGTATCAGATGAGGCAACATCGAAAAAAATGCGTGAAACATTTAGTATTTCGAAAAGGATGGCATCAAAAGCCAAGCAATTGAAAAAGGAAAGGGGGCATGAATCTGTGACTGATAAGAAGCGCGGAAAACGTATTCCGAACTCAACTATTGAAAAAGTTAAAGCTTTCTATTTATCAGACTAGTCCAGCAGATTGTTACCTGGAATGAAAGATTGTGTAACTGTTTATGAAAATGGAAAGAAATTGAAACCGCAGAAGAGACCGTTACTTTACAATTTGGTGGATTTACATGAACACTTTAAAATAGAGTATCCTGACATTCAGACTGGTTTATGAAAAAAGTTAAGTGAAGATCTAGCATCCGTGTTAAAACATGACTTTTTATCAAAAGCCCAAGCAGCTTACTTTGTTGAAAAAAAAATACTGCAAGTGATGGGGAATTCGTTGTCACGTTAGATTTTGCAGAAAACTACACAATTCAAGTGCAAGATGCGATCCAAGCTCATCACTGGTCAAATACCCAAGTGACCATTCACCCATATGTAATTTACTATTGTATCGATGGTAAACAGCATCATTTAAACTTTTCATCATTTCTGAAAACTAACCCACGGTTCACTTATTCAACACAAGATTTGTTAAGTATCTAAAAACCAAATTTGGATCCAGAAATATAAAAAAAGTTTTCTTATTTTTCTGATGGAGCTGCATCGCAGTACAAGAATAAATCTAACTTTTTGAACCTATATTACCACAAAAAAGATTTCGGAATCGATGCCGAATGGAATTTCTTCACGACTTCCCATGGCAAGGGAGCGTGCGATGCGGTCTGCGGAGTAGTTAAAAGGCTAGCCCGAAAAGCAAGTATGCAGCGTGTTGCTGGAAATCATATTCGCGGCGCTAAAGTTCTTTTCGAGTGAGCCAAAGATGCGTTTAAATCGATAGATTTTGTTTTTTGTTCGCAAAAAGATCTTGATGCACATGTAAAAAAAAATTCCAAACGCTTCAATGAGGCAATAGCTATCAAAACAACGCGGCAATTTCATCACTTCGAACCTGCAAGTAACAAAAAGATTCGAAGTAAAATCTTCTCCGAGGACACATCTTGTTTCGAGACTATTATTACTAATTAAATTTTGTGTGTTTTCATGTTGATATGGATGTATGTAATAAAAATTCTAGTAATGAAACACCTCATTTTTGAATCTTTAATCCTTTTTATGTCTTTTTTAAGTGCTATACGTTTTAGCGTATGATCCCATGGGACAATGCAAGGCCAACTGCGAAGCGCGTCACGTTGCACCTATACTGCGCATCAAAACTCTACACGGTTTGACAAAAAATTCGATATCTTCAGAACGGATTGGGTGAAGAAAAATTTTTTTTACAGATTATTAAAGGTGAGCATTGTGCGCTTAATCGGACTGTAATATTGCCCATTTACAGCGTGAAGAACGCAAAAATAAATGCGATTGTTTATAAAAAATTATTGTTAAATATTATTATTTCAACAAATACACAGTGTATGAACGTCAAATCGATAGAGTAAACATTTTTCGGTAACCGAAATAAATTTCATCAAATTATCAATTGTAGTTTCTGAGATATTAATTTTACAAGAATATCATGCAAAAAACTTCAATTGTTGATAACATAAAAAAAGCGAAATAAAAAAAATACTCACAGCAATTATTATGTGACAAATTCTCTATCCTAAAATGCATTTTACTTTAAAATCGGTAATTTGATGGAAATTTCGGGGCCCAGTTGACGTGGTTTTACTCAAAATACTTTAAACTCTGGGGTTACCGACGAACTAACGGTCATATACTTATACATACATATATATATTCTTTCTTAATTTTTTTTTCATTTTGGTGATTCGCGGAGATTCGAACCTACTTTCTCCGAAGTCACGTACCAACCCATTCGGCTGGGGCGGCCGCTATATATAAGTGAAAGGAAAACATAATTTCACAGCATAACGCAATCTAGGGCCCAAAATAAAGTTTACGTGCCAATAAACTGCACTATTTTAAAACGTTACAACTTAGGTAAAGGGTTTTATACAACATTTATATCTCATCTGTTCAAGTAGAAGTTATTGTTCTCAGTTTGTAACACATTTTATTAAACACTAACAGTCAGTTTAGGAATCTAAATATGTGAGTTAATCAATTATTTTAAAAGTTTTTTACGTCATAAAATGAACGCTTTTTTTATTAAACCATCTACGTATATATTATAAATATAAAAATATCGCACATTGAACATGCTTAATGTCAATCTGCCCACTTGTTTTGACTAATTTGCAAAGAGAATTTTTCGAGTTGTGACTTGTACTTTTTCTTTTAAATTAATGAATAGTAACGATCTTTTTTTCGTATGTTTCGAGTTGTGCCCCTTTGAAGAGGATGGCAATAAGTATTTTCGTCAAAACAACAAAATATACGTATGCCAAGAACTGAGCCTTAATACAATATTTAAATTGATAATTATTCACATACATATGTATGTACTATGTGCCGTAGAGCTCTGTTAGCCAAAACTTAGATTTTGCTAAGTTTTCATAGAAACTTAAAGATTGTTACTCGGCACGTCTTCACGATTACGCCAGCCATTTTATTTTTCCATCGTACATCGCGAAAGTTTTATTTGGAGCCTGTCGTCACTTATTTACCACACGACTTTCATGCATAAAGCGTTCAATAATGTGCTGAACTGTGGACGGACTTAAATGCACAATTCCAGCTATTTTACGCTTTTCTATCGAAGTGCGCAGTCCCATGGTTTATGTCGAACTCACTCCACAAACTCTCGCATACTAAATATGCAATTTCGTTTGTTGAAACTTGCGCCAGGAATAGCGGTACCTAAATGATAGTTGCGGCGTGAATTCTCTGTATGTTTTTTTTTTGCATTACAGTGAAATGAGTGGACACTTTTTTGTATTTTATGTTAAGAAATGAAATAAAGCAAAAAAAAAAAAGTCTGAATACTCTTTTTTTTCATTTTCGAAAATTATTATGGATTATATAATATAGAACACTTTACAAAAAATATCGTAACTGTATTAAAAAAGATGTGAGTGACTGTAATTGGTTAAATTCTTTAATGGAAACATCAGATGGTGCCTGGCAACACCAGAGGTTTGAAATATAAATAACTACCCTCGTACAAGGCCTTCAGTAGCCGATTGCTGTTTTTGTGGAGCAAAGACACTAATGTTGCTTAATGTATAGCAAATTGTTGGAATTGTTACTACAACCTACGTATTGGCCATCGTTGTTGTTTGGATTGGATGTACCATGAAACTTATCTTTGGTGCCACAAAGAAATTAGGCAGGATCGTCTATGGTGTTTTCAAGAATTGTTTTTTTTTCGAGTTCTTGCTGCCAAATTCTTAATGAATAAGAAAATTTAAAAGAAAATTGTGCGGTATCTTGCTGGAAGCTCCAGGCCATAAGGCAAAAACCATATAGCAGTGGCTAAAAAACTCATTGAACTCATACTGCTCAACTGCTTCACCACCCCTAAGACATCCTCCGCAGAAATGAAGATATATAACGCCTATACAGGACAATCCCCACCAAACCATTACGGAGGCTGGATGGTGGCCAGCTGAACCTTTAGAACAACATTTTTTTTCGTCTTTTGAAGTTTTAGCATAGATATTGTCATTTCGCTGATTAAAAACTTTTTCAACAATGAAAATTTTCTCATCTGTGAAAATAATATTTTCATGGCCGTTGACCGCATGCCACCGAAGAAACTGCCTGCATCTGTGGAGACTAATTTTCTTCAAGCGCGTTGTCAAAAGATTAGCAGTTGAGCGACGGAAGGTTTTCATGTGGAGATCATCTCTAATTAGACCTGACATGGATCTGGTCGATACATTCATTTCCGTGTACTTGATTTTCTTCTTTCTAAGGAGATTTCCGCGAATTATTTCTGGAACGGATTTTATGGCTGCTCTGGTTCGAACCACGCGAAGACGACCACTTCTTTTTCTGTCTGTCACTTCAGACTCTTGGGAAAAACGATTGATGGTGCGGTAAACAAACATTCTCGAAATATTAAGTTTTCTCAACAAGTAGACAATTAATAAGAATAAAAACAAAAATAACGGAATTTTTTCTGCGAATTTGTTCTCGCAGTACGCATAATAAAATTTGCCGCAGTATTTATGGAAAGACTAAGTATAATACTTTTATCAAAATTAAAAAAATTAAATTGTTTCATAATTTCGCCTCAATGTTGCTTTGAAACATTTTAAATAATTTATTTTGCAAATAGGGAAATGACAAGAAAATCAACCACTTTTTAGTTTCTCTGTTTCATTGGTTTTAAAATAAACATATTATTTGGCTCATTGGCTTTGCATAAAAATTGTTTAATATTACAGTTGCCGAAATTCCCGTTCAATGAATATTTTTAGGACATCGCAATGTGGAAAAACGATGGCTTGGATTAGGTAACATCATTAACATTGTTTTTTGTTTAACTACTATTTAAATGCCGGGAGAAAGATTCACAAAATGCAGGGGTATTTACGTTTTTATTTTTATTTATTGATCATATAGTAAAATCGTACTCGTTTGTTCCGGTATTACGGCCGCTAATTCTTATACTGTTCGCGATTGCTACTTCGCGAAACTGCGAAATTGCTCTTCTTATTGCAACATCAATATCGGCTGCTTCTAGTCTCATAACAGAGATTCTGTGGATCATCAAATGTATTCAATATTAAAAGTCAAGCCGGTGAAAACCTCTTTATAATCTCCTATGTAAAACAAAGATTTTCTTTATTGCTTTTGAATCTTACCAGCACATAGGCTATTTTATTTCCGTAGTCCACATTTTTCTAAGCCGTTTGCCATATATACTCGTACATGCAAACAGATAATCCTGATACTTAGAACGATTTATATAAAAGAATGAAATTGGCACATATTTGTATAAGAATATATTTGTATATAATATAAGAATAAAATTTGATATATCTATACTAATATTATAAAGAGGAAAACTTTGTTTGTTTGTTTGTTTGTTTGTTTGTTTGCTTGTAACGAATAGGCTCAAAAACTACTGGACCGATTTTAAAAATTCTTTCACCATTCGAAAACTACATTATCCAAGAGTAACATGGATTACATTTTATTTTGGAAAAAAATAGGGTTCCGTAAGATATTTGGATTTTTCGGACACAAACTGAAAAAAATCTTATATATAAAATAAAGTCAACTTTTTGTGTGTGTTCGCTAACCGGCCGTGTCTGCACCGAATTAAACCAAACTTACACACAATGTTAAGAAGGTATTGAAGATGGTTTCCGTATAGTTTGGATACCTATTGGGGGATAGGGCTCGAGATATAGGTCAAAACGTGGACCCGCCGTGTCTTTGAAGCGAATTAAACCAAACTTACACACATTGTTAAGTAGGTATTGAAGATGATTTCCGTATAGTTTGAATACCTATTGGTAGATAGGGTCTCGAGATATAGGTCAAAACGTGGACCCGGGTAACCTTCGGACGTGTGTGTACAATATGGGTATCAAATTGAAGCTGTTGGTGAATGCCTTAGTACAGAGTATTTTTCATGCCGCTACGTGACTGGGGTCTCGAGATATAGGTCAAAACGTGGACCCGGGTAACCTTTAGTTGTGTATGTACAATATGGGTATCAAATGAAAGCTGTTGATAAGTGCTTTAATACGGGGTAATTTTCATACCTATTGATGACTAGGGTCTGAAAATATATGCCAAAACGTGGACCCGCCGTGTCTTTGAACCGAATTAAACCAAACTTACACACATTGTTAAGTAGGTATTGAAGATGATTTCCGTATAGTTTGAATACCTATTGGTAGATAGGGTCTCGAGATATAGGTCAAAACGTGGACCCGGGTAACCTTCGGACGTGTGTGTACAATATGGGTATCAAATTGAAGCTGTTGGTGAATGCCTTAGTACACAGTATTTTTCATGCCGCTACGTGACTGGGGTCTCGAGATATAGGTCAAAACGTGGACCCGGGTAACCTTTAGTTGTGTATGTACAATATGGGTATCAAATGAAAGCTGTTGATAAGTGCTTTAATACGGGGTAATTTTCATACCTATTGATGACTAGGGTCTGGAAATATATGCCAAAACGTGGACCCGCCGTGTCTTTGCACCGAATTAAACCAAACTTACGCACATTGTTAAGTAAGTATTGAAAATGGGTTTCGTAAAGTTTGGTTGTGATTCGGAGCACTGGCAACGGGTACAACGTTCTTTTGAGCCAGCCATAATGTCGCTTACTTTTTTAACGCTTGGGGCGGAACTGAACTGTCAAATTGACAGTGTGAGTTACAATGTGTCAATATTTCTTTCTGATTTGGATGCCATAAGGAAAAAACGTAAGTGCAACATGTAAAAATTGTTTGTGAATTTTTTTGGAGTGGATTTTGGAACAGTGAATAATTTCTTACGAAATTTGAGAATTTAATGTGAAATCCGAATGAAATTATGTGTTCGTGGAAAAACAAATTTTTTTCGTTTTTGTTTTTTTGAAAAATATAAATGGATAGTGGTTAAAAAAGCTCCAAAGCTTAATAAAACATATAAATTGAAACGAAAAATTCATGGATGATCAGGAAAAAAAACGATTGTTTATTCATATGAGTTGATTTGAAATTTAAAAACAATCTTCTTTTTTCCTGATTTTCAATTTATATTTTATATTTATTCAAAAACAAATAGAAAAACAAAAAAATATTGTTTATGCCAAAGCGCTTGAATAAAGAGTAAAGAAATAAATAATATGAAAACCATATCTTTTCTGTTCTAAACCATATCTATTCTATTTTAGTGTGCCCAGCGAAGGGGGCCGGGTTTGCTAGTATATAATATTTAAGGGTTAAAAACTTCCAAATTCATTTCTGGAATTAGAGAACTTAAGGCAAAAAACGAAATAAAGCATTATTTTATGCAAAAATATTATTCCTTTAGCTTTAATAACTGCTTCCACGTCGATGCAACTTTCCCCCACTCAACACTTAAAGTTATCTTTAATGACGGCTTTGATGTTATATTGTGCTTTCTGATTCGCCTTTCTAAGAGCTCCCAGACAAGCTCAATTGGGTTCAGATGCGGTGATTGAGGTGAAGTTTTAAGCTGCTTACAGATGTAAATGAGCCAATCTTGCACGAGATAAGATGAGTGTTTTGGGTTATTGTTTTGTTGAAACATGAACCCTTTAGCATCCAGTCCAAGTTTAACGGCACTGTCATGCAAATAATTGTTCAAATACAGATGTTTGCCCATTTTATCATCAATACAAACCATCTATCCTACTCCAGATGCAACAATGCACCAAAACCAAACCACTGCATTTCCCCTTCCATGCTTAAAGGTAGGAATAGGATTTTTTTCATTCAGTTCTGTAATTTCTTTTTGCCAAACTTATGGAGGGTTTCATAAAAAGAATCTGGCTGAATTATATAGCGTTTGGAGAACTCCCATCTCTTCTTTCTGTTAATATCTGAAATGTAGGGCTTATGGCGTGCCACTCTACTATCGTAACCAGCGTTATGCACACAGGTACGGACTATTTGCGGGCTTTTATGCAAAGATTATTGAATATTTCGGCATACTATCCCGAAGGTTATTTTTGGATTTTTCGCGACTGAAGCTACTATGCTGCGTTCCTCACGCTTCCAATTTACCAGTATTAACGTAATTAGCAATAACACTTTGCATCGTAGAATGCGATTTGCCAATTGTTGTGCCGAATTCGCCAAGAGATTTGTTTTCCAAGTACAATTTAATAAAATGTTTGCGCATTTCTAATGGTAAGTCCTCACTTCGTCCCATTTTGTCATTTTCAAACGAGATATTACGCGCAAATGAAACCGAATCGGCGATAAAAACTAAGAAAAATCAATCTTATTTAGTTTTCAGCAATATTAGTAAAAACACAAACAATTTTAACTGTTACTTTTGCGCCAACAATATCATGACCTGAAAGTGTGCGAATAAATGTTTTGTAGCATTTTGCTACGTCTGCATGCTTTCCTTGGAACCCTTCAGTATGAGTTGAAATAACGGAAGTTTTGATGTCGGCATTTCATTAGGAATGTAACATTCTTATAGTGGCCCAAAAGAAATATATTGTTACAGCAAATATTTTGCGCAAAATTAAAGTTTTTTACGCACCACGCAGGGTGTACGAATAAATTGTGTGACCACTGTATGTATATACGCAATGTTCGAATAACAAATGTGAACTTGCACGAAAGCCTTATCGGCTTAAAATTGGCTTAAATGCAAAAAAATATTCTGACAATGTGCTCTTTCACACCTAGCACAGTGAAATTACTTCGAAAAAGGAAGGCAAATATAACTCTTTCGAAGTAAAATTTTGTTTCTACAAATCCAAACATTTCTTTTTTATATTTCAGAAAGACGATTACATAAATTTAAGTACCACTTGTAAATAGATCAAAGGAACACAGATTTCTAGTAACTGCTTCAAAAGAAAGAAGGATGAAAGACTATGCGCAACCCTTTCAGATGCATAACTTAACCCTGGGCATGCTTTGCTAGTCGATTTGACTAACATCAATCGTGTTCCACTTCGTATCTCTTGTTGAAGTTATTTAGCATTTTGTTTATTATATGTAATATGGAAAATTATATGTATGTATTTAATATTCGGTTAATATGTCTAAAAAGCATAAAATACTGTCAATAAATAATATAAAATAATAAATGCATTTTCCTTTTTAACTATTATTTCTTTCTTTTTTATATTCATTGCAGGGGTTAATCGTTACGTCTATCAAAACCTCCAATAGGGTCAAATGAGCGAAGTACGTCCAGGGTTAAAATACTCCACTTCCATATTCTAACTGTGAAATGTGCTAATTTGGAAGCATATGACGAAAAAGACAAAGGATATAATTGACTGAATCGCACCAGCAGCTGAGGGTGAGATGAATTTGTAAGCTCTATTGAGGTATGCACATACATATGTATATGCAGAAGTACATATGTTTGCTCATGTAGTATATACATTTGTGCTGTGAATATATTAAATATAGGTCGGAATTTATTTTGTATTTTTTTCCCATACCCTGATTGCATAGCCACTTGTTGCCTAAGGGTTACTTTGGCTGCCGGTATTTTAATTAAAAGAATAAAGTGGAATGCAACTGGCTATTTTTTTAAAATGAAAGCGAACTTGGAAAGAATTTTTAATAATTCAGCTATAACTAAAGAAGGGACTAATTTTGGCAAACATGTACATATAAAAGCTGAGAATATATTTTTCAAATACAGTGCAGTTTCGATAATTCGTACCCTACAAACTTCCAATGGCTCGTAACAATCCGTTGGCCTTTGAAAAAATCGCGTTAATTCACAAAATTTAAGAACATAATGGTCCCTTCGCTATTTCCAATATTTTTTTTTTTTTTGACAATACTAACTAGACTGTTATGTCTAGTCTTATAAATCTCAATTGATTGTTCACAGTTTCTTGTAAGTCGCAGTGTAAACCGAAATTCGATGCAGTTGTCTCGCGAAAAAATGGTTGTTTTACTCGATAAAGTTAGGTGCGTCGGAAAATGGTAAAGAACCGTACGTAAAAACAGAGCAAACAGAGCGGTCATGACATATAAAGAAGTAAAATCCACCATTAAAACTTTTTGGTTTCTTTTCTCATGTGAATGCCAAAAATGGTGATATTTTGAAATGATTGTATGGGAGTTCCAGTGGGTGTGCCACTGGCATGGGTGGATCGGCCGTCCAAAGTTAGTGGGGGTCGGTCATACATTTGGACTCGATTGGAGCACTCTAAATGGGTCATAGTGGGATTTTTCGTTCGACCCAAATTGGGGGACATCAGAATTCGTTTTAGAGGCATGGTTCCTTCGGCAAAGTTTCTTATTTTGATCCCTAGAATACGATTTTCACAGAGCAATGAGCGATTTTTAAATCGACCCGCCCTAATGTCGACCATCTACGCAAAATGAGATTAAAGCAGCGCAAAATAACAGATCTTCTTAAATCTTATATAAATTTAGTAAACATCACGCCATCCACTAGCAACACATCTGGAACGCTTCTCTGGATTACCCATTTTAATGGTACCATCTACATATAAGACACTGAACTTTTTCAAGAGGATCGATATCTTTTGTTTTTAGTAATATATCGTCCGGGTAATCTATGCGATGTTATTTCAAAAGATATATTCGGCAGTTTAATAGACTTTAAGCAGACACATGCTTGTATACTATACATATAGTCTTTGTTATTATTATCGGCGTTAATACTGTTTCACAAGTAACGGATGCCTCTTACTACTTATAAAAGCTGTCAACAGCGACGTAGGTGTCGAAGTGCGAGTGGGCTGACTGCTTGCTTTTTATCTGACATACGCCAGCAATTGCATGCTCTCACGGAATATGTTGCCTGAGCGATTGAGTTCTGAGGATCGAACAATCTTTTTCAGTATCAGTATCCCCTTTTAGCCAAAGACATCACTCTCAATAGTTGTATTTCTGTAGTCAAATGAAATAATCCATTTCATTTCATTACGAATACTCGATTGAAAGTGTTTTTGTAACCACATGAAATGAAATATTGTCGATCGATAGTAAACGTTCAAAGGAACCAGATTTCATGCCGCTAAAACCTAAACTGGACAAGAATTCGGACAAATTAATGGGAATTAAATTGTCACAAATTAATAGAAAATGAAAACTGATTTGTAATTTGAGTAACTCCGCTCTTACTAAAATTTTTCTTCTCTCCATACGGCAACGAAAGATGGAGTAATTATCGAGCCAGAATTTGTAATGTAACTTTCTCTCGAAAGCTCACGACGTACCTTTGCGACTAGTTTTAAGCTTACCGATGTACAAGCTGTTATGGTCACAAAAACAAGATTTATCTTTTTGAAATTTGGTGCAAATATATTGCTAAACTATAATTGCTGGTACCCAGACCACCTGGCTATAAGTCAACTGATTTGAGTTCTCTTTTTTATCGCGATTGCCAGATTTGTAAAAGTTACGCCGCCTTGAGCCAAAAGCATTTTGCAGTTTTTAAAAAAAGTTGTACAATTTTAGAGTATTTTACATGCCATATTTTTCCAAGCCGAACAGTTTTGTGTACATCCTGATACATTTTGATTACATTTTGTTTTCTTAAAGCCTTCTAATTTAATGAATAAGGTATCAGTTAACCAGATTATGGTGAACAGATTCTTCGAGCTGTAAGGCACTATAATGGTTATATTTGCTTATGCAAATATAATAAACGCCAGTGGCAAAAACCCATTCATATCTTATAGTTCGTGCAATCGTAAATAGAAAACTTATATACATAGGTACATATATAATTTTATTTCATTTCATATTTACTAACCCAACCCTAATGTTTAATAAAATCTGTTATAGATTCATATATACAAATAAAACGTTTTTCTAAAGAAAAATTATTAGAAAAGTACTTACGTGAGTCTTGGAAAGCTGATTTTAGTTTTCATCTTTATAAATGGTCTTTCAAAAGTGGCGCCTAGACGAATTAGTGAATAATTCCTTGATCGTAGCTTGTTTTTATCTCTTTGACATTTGCCAAGCAGGCAGATGTACAATACGATTTTAGCCATTTATACTTACATGGTAGAACAACGCTTTAAAATTATTGAAACATATTATATTATGAAAATTGTCGATCTTTAAGAACAACATATCGCGAAATTCGTGATTTTTTTTGGTGGAAATAATCATTTGAACAAGCGGACCAAAACATTCTGTTAAGAATATTGCTGCCGTAGCGCAACAATTAGGCATTCACTGTTTGGCGATTTTACCTGTAGACGTACTCATGGTGGAAATTTATATGATGTAATTTTTCACATAAAAATGGAATAAAAATAGTGAAACCTGAAAAAAATCTGAATTTTTGCATGTTTTATTTTAAAACAACATCTAGGGTGTATTTTAAAATACCCTTCATGATCTCGAAGATATTTAAACAATCAGGAAGAAAACTCTAGGTGTTAGCATTTCTCATTTGGTACTGTGTATATGCATATATGCGTCTATATAACATACAGTCTGTCTAACGGAAGCCTGACCGCCAAATTCGAACGATACTCGTTGTAAAAAAATGTTTATGCAACGAAATGAGTGTATCCTTTTCGTGATACGCGTCGTTGTTTTTAGAAAATGACTTCCGCGCATGAAAAATCAGGTGAATCTGCATAAAAATATTTGAAGTGGTCGAAGGTATTTATAAATGGATGCAACAGTATACCGAAACCGATTACGACTTCCCCAGACGAGATCCAAAACAAAAAAAACCTCTCCAAAGCAAGATCATTGATTTGTTTGTGCCAAAGCCGAACTTATCGTTACGTAAAGCTGAAGCAGTTTTTTGGTGTTAATGCAAGTTACATATATACATAGATACCCAGAAAGTCGACGAACTTGACAAAACAATAAAAGCAAACGCAACTATAGACAAGTTCGACGACTTTTTAAATAAGAAAGGGCAAGCAAAATAAATGCTTACATTGGAAATTGCGAAATTAGCTTAATAAAATATTAATATTGACAATTTGTGAAATCAATGCTGACAGTTAAAATATCAATTTCCAATGTATTGTGAAATAAGCCAAGTTAATTTAGATGAATGCTGATGTAATACAATAGTTAAGTTTAGCAAGTAAGAAAATCAAAAATGTAAATTCAGGCTGAGAATTGGCCTAAAGGTAATAAGTTAATGAAATAAATTCCTCTCGCATTTTAAAAAAACCTAATATTAGATTTAATTATTTCGACAACTTCAACGAGCTATTGAACATCCAGTTAAAATTCATATTTGGTGCTGCTTCTCCGAAAAGGATTTGACTGTTTATTTGTGTTTACCGCAGGTTGGAATGCGGGTTTGATGAATTAATTCTATCAAAAAGCATCATTGCCATCAGCTGCGAAGATATTTGGAAGAACCACCCAATACTGGATTTTACAAGAGGACCAGGCTCCCAAGTATCGAAGCCAAAGGAGTATGAGTAGACACAGCAGAATGGGATTGATATGTTGAATTGTTAATTGTCAAATAGTTATCAGGGCGAATTCACCGATTTGAAGCCGATAACTTCCACAACATTTGCAGAAATTAACGCAAACTATAACTCAAAGATATAGCACCGTAGGCCTAAGTAGCTAGTGTGCTCTATCAATTAGTGTTATATATTTCATATTGCTCTAATAAATAATAATAATAAATAATATAACTCAAAGATGTGCAGTTGAATCGAATTAGTCAACTAGTTTCCAAGTTATGGCGGTCACGCTTCTATTAGACAGACTGTTTAAAACTTTAAAAAAGTTTTCTAATCTATGGAATTTTACCATTTGTCTCTTATTCTAACTCAGAGGGTATTATTGGTGTCCCATGTGTTACTACGGAAGAGCTTTTTTATGGCAAAAATAGACTCAATGCCTTATTATTGCCTGCCGAGGAGCGACTCTGGTTAGACCCCACTTTTTCTACCATTTGGTATTTCATGCCTGGGGTGTGAACCCGGGTCACTTTCACTTTAATTTACTGATTCCGACATTTCGTTTTGATACGATTTTTTATCAAAAATATAATCTCAACATTTGCCAACGAATGTGAAACTAATAATCTGTCTCGTGATATTTTATAAATGCTCGTTTTTTGGGTCTTTTAGCCCATGACAGTCAGGTATTGTTCTATATTCATTTATACTTTCTATTTTGTTAATTTCACACTGTGTGAATAGCAAATTTACGAGTGGCTCCATCCTACTCATTTTACCCGATTGAGCATTACCTAAGTCAGAAATTTTTTTTCGCATAGTATTACAAAATACAGAGTATGAGTTTTTAACATTTTATTTTAATTTTAATACATCGTATTTTTTCACTTTATTGTTAGAAATAAACAAATCAACTTCCGCGCCAGAATATGTGTCCCATGTTCATATATTTAATTTGAAAATCTATTTCCAAAATAGCGTGGTTTTCTAAGTAAGCCTTTCCATAATAGTCCCGTACTATAAAAAGACGATCTGTTTCAAAAAGCCAGAACTTTAGTTTGGGGAAAAATATATGAATTCTAGCGTGTTCTGAGTATGTCTACATTGACAGAATTAACGATTTCATTTATTTATTTATAGGTATGAAACATAATTATTGGTATGGGAATAAGTTTTCGTCCTTTTTTAGCCAAAGTTCCGAATTATTTAAACTATTAAAGTCCAGTTTGCGATGCTCTTTTAAGAAGTGAACCGCTCTCCAATAAGGGCTGACTGCATTGACCGGAACAGATGGTGATCCGAAGGTATAATGTCTGGGGAATACGGCGGATGGGGCAAGATTTCCCAGTTCAGTCCCTCTAAATATTTCTGGACCGATTTAGCAACGTATGGCCTGGCGTTGTCATGCAGCAAAATTAGTTTGTCATGTCTACCCTCCATTCCGGCCGCTTTTAGTTGAGAACTCGATTCAAACCCATTAACTGCAGTCGGTAACGATCACCAGTGATGGTTTCAGATAGTTTAAGCAGCTCATAATAGATAACACCCTTCTGATCCCACCAGATGCACAACATAACCTTTGAAGCATGAATATTTTTTGGCTGTCGATGGACCTGGTTGATGATGGTTAGGGTTATGACAGATCCATTTTTCATCGCCACTGACAATGCAATGCAGAACTCCTCTTCTTTTCTGCCGTTGAAGTAGCTTCTTACACGTCACCAAACGTCTCTCGATATCCCTCTCCTTCAATTGATGTGGCACCTGGATCTTGCTTTCTGGACCATTACCATCGCGTGGAAACGTTTACCGACGGGGTCAGCATCCAACTCTTTACACACATCATCAAGGGTTTGACGTGCGTCATCATCTAATAATTGTTGTAGTGGAGTATCTTTGAATTTTTTCGCTGCCCCTTCGCGATCTTTATCACTCACGTCGAAATTGCCACTTTGGAAGCGTCGAAACCACTCTTTACAAGTTGTATTTGATGGAGCGTGATTGCCGTAAATATGACACGTTTCAGCTGCACTTTTTTTTAAATGGTAATAATGAAGCATGATTTCCCACAAATGCTTTATTTCTTTGACGTCAGATAAAAAAGGATCTTTACGCTTCAAACGAATGTCAACTAGTGCGATCGAGACCTTACATATACGAGGTATGCTCAAAAAGTATCGCCAGTTTTGAATTTTTGCAGGTTACGTATATTCGGATTTGGATTTTTTTGTGACGAAATATTGGTACTCATGTCTCTCACTCACGCCATTTTGAATGTTCAGTTAATTGTTGACACCTTTTTTGCTTGGACGTGCTTCGTAAAATTCGTACCAAAACTGCTCAATTTTGACCAAATGCAGCATCGCATGAACATTACTAATGAGATGTTGGACTCTGTCCGCGACGACCCAAGTTTGCTCCAGAGTGTCATAACTGGTGGCGCATCGTGGGCTTATGGTTATGACGTGGACACAAAAGCTCAATCATCTCAATGGAAGCTGCCGCACGAACCAAGACCGAAAAAAGCGCGCCAAGTTCCGTCGAATGTAAAAGTTTTGTTTACCGTTTTCTTCGATTGCAGGGGCGTTGTGCGTCATGAGTTCTTGCCACTGAGTAAAACGGTCAATAAGGAATATTATCTGCAAAGTATGCGCAATTTGGGTAAAGCAATCCGCCAAAAACGTCCGGATTTATGGAGGAACAAAAATTGGCACTTACATCACGATAACGCCCCTGCTCACAATACGTTGTTTGTACGCGACTTTTTGGCCAAAAACAACACACTGATGATGCCTCAGCCACCGTATTCCCCAGATCTGGCCCCCTGTGTTTTTTTCCCCTGAAACTGAAGAGGCCCATGAAAGGACTACGATACGCTACGATTGACGAGATAAAGACGTTATCGAAGGAGAATCTGATTTGAAGCTGAAATTTTTTGAAGTGCTTCGATAAATAGATATTAATGAATACGTTTTGAACACACCTCGTACTCCTTCAGATCACCAGTATATTACTAGAGCGAACACAAAAATAGTATCAGAGGTGTAGCTGTTTTACGAGGGCGGCAACTTATTCGCATACCCAATATAAATAATTACACCACAGTAATAAGGCAACTAACAACTGGCTAAGCTACAAGCTATAATAAATTTTAAAAACAGGATTTGCAAAAGCATTCGTAAATAATTTAATATAATAATAGGCACCACTTCTTCAAAATTGTATAGTGTAAAATATTACCTAAGTGCGTTTCGCTGCTCCGGAACTCGTGCTATTACAGCTTGTCTTGAAAGCCATTTTGTTGTGGAATACCCTAAACATTGCATGTAAGTTTACTCCAAAATGTTCATGAAATTTTTGAAATTCTATTTTAAGGTTAGATCATCACAGAAGTGATGACTAACTGCTTATATAAATTTGTAAATTTTCTTTGTAAATCGCTAGTTATTCTAGCTCATTTAAAAACTTTTTCTGGCAGATTCTTGAAACGGAGAAACATTAAGGGAACAGATGAGATATTCCTTACTGAATGCATGTGCAATCTTGTGAATTGTTTTTAAAACATTTTTTAAGTGAAATGGAAAGCCTTTGTACCATGCTTAAGGTGAAATAAAAAGATAATACTCACGCAAATTTATTTTTTATTTTTTTCTATCACATACAACTCTTAATGGCCACTTTTTGCATTTATCACATAAAAAGCTTCTTCGTTTGTTGGCCATACCACCATGACATCCTTTTTGGTGGGGTTGAGTTTATTTAAATTCGTCCCATAATAAATTTATTACAAAAACCGTATGTAATTAAATATATATTTTTACAATTTGCTTACATCTATGGCTAAATTCAATCATTTTCGGGCGGCTGTCGGTGTTCGAATGACAGTTCGATCAAACGGTCAGCACTCATTTACATATGCGACATATGCCTGACTTGGAGTATAATATTCTATCAGTGAGCAATTTATTAAAATCGTAAAAAACAAAAATTATGAAAAACTGTTTGAGGCTCATGAAAACGATGACATTTTTGTTGTAAATTTTGCGAAAAATTGAGAAGTGCAGCATTGTGCATCTGCATCTCGAAAAATGAGTGGAAAAATGACATTCGCGTTAGTGCCATTTAAATACAAATTACTTTAATAAATTATCTGACAAAAATATGGTCATCGGGCTAAATATTAAAATGCCAGAAAGAATAGAGTGCGTTACGCATTGTGTAAGATTCATTCAATACCTTACAAATATTATGCACTTGAATTGATACACAGTGGTTTGTGCGGACCATTTATAGTGGCGTTAATGAAGGTTTTTTCTCGGAAGTCCTCAAGAGCAGCTCCGATTTTGATGATTTTTTTTTTAAATTGTTGTTTTTTTTTTATTTAAAATCAGAAACCTATGATGAAGGGGAAATAATTATATATATTTTACTACTAAATCACTTGGCGGTTCGTTATATTTAATAACATTTATTGACGATTTCTTACGATTCGTTTCTGTTTATTTTTTTAAGCAAAAATCGGAAGCTTTTGAAGCGTTCAAAACGTTCGCGGCATTGACGGAAAATATGACGGGACGATCAATTAAAACGGTTAGAACTGACAACGGCAAGAGAGGCATACAGAATACAGGCATGTGGGCAGAAGCTGTATATCTGCGGAACAGGTCACCAACGAGAGTATTAACAGGTACTGCTCCGTTTGAGCGATGGTTTCGAAGGAAACCGTCGGTGATTCATTTCCGTGTGTTTGGTTGTGACGCGATTATGCTAAACAAAAATAGGAGCAACGGAAAATTTTACCCAAAGGGGTCGAAGTGCAAACTTGTTGGCTACGAGACGTAAAGGGATACATACTCTACGATCCGGTAAAGCGTCAAATAATTAAAGCAAGAGACGTCACTTCGAACCCACGTTCTCTCTGTGAACTCCGAATGGTAGTTACGCACCAACCCATTCGGCTACGGCGGCCGCCGTATAATAATCAATAACCAATAAAATTACATGTATGTAAAATGTATTAAGATATGTACACATGAGGAATTAAAAGTAGAAGCTGAAAAGGAGATAAAAAGCCCTTTAAATTAAATTTATGTTTCAATGAAATTAATTTTAGGGCAAATAATTATAAACATTTCAATCGCGTAATTTCTCCATTAAGCAAAACGAACTGTTTTCGTTAGTTATTTTTGGCGCCATTTCTGTGGCAGCCCGCCATTTCGTTTATCAGTTGTTCAAAATCCCGAAGTGTGTAAATGCTGCCAAGTTATGAAACGAGCTCATGGGCGCGCTCTCTCTCAAAATGAAAGAGTTTCCCATCTTATTATCTATGCTATGATATATGATCGCAGCAGCTATAGCAGACGATTGTTGAATAAATCTTCCCGCTATTTGCGTAGTATTGTAGTTGCTTTTTGCAGTGTTTTCTTCACATACACTACATTTGCCACAGCGATATTTTTTATTGTTGGCTTTAAAAACTCAATATGCGCAAGCTTCAAGTGTACAAATTTGCAATCAATTTCGTTTGCGTTATTGCGTTCTTTCTTTTTATAATTGTATTTTACGATAATACGTTTTCATAAATAGTATGAATGCTTGCTGGGTTAGCAATTGCTTTATATGATATATTTCTCTTCAACGATATTTCAGTACAAGATGCAAATACGGTCGTAAAAAATCGAATTTGTAAGCTGTTCCTGATGGTTCTATAGGGACCCTAGGAGGTTGGTACTTTCATCGTTATAATGGAGTGACTTTGCTTTTTCTATTGCCTTGTTTGCAATATTGCGTTGGGAAATAAGTTCGTAGCGATTTTACCGAAGACTTATTTAAACACAAGACAATAATTATATTAATAAGTTAAATAATTATCTATTCGCCGTTGCTGTTTAAAACCACTTCCTACCTCTCGAACAATTTGTTGATACCTTTCCGCCAAAAATCGCCTAGTCTGGTGTCAAAGAAGTTGTTTAGCCGGCTTGACTCTCGACTTTGGCGTATCTCCTGGAGCCATCCACTTCTTTCTTTCCTTCATATTGTGTCCGATGTATAGGTACAATTTCTCATCATCGATGTAAAAGTCGCCATTTTTGAACTCTGCAAACCATTTCCGTGCTGTAGACTCGCCTATCACACCTTTTCCAAACACGTCACAAATGTCCCGGGCTGCTTCGCCTCAAAACTAAGAAAAAATTTATTAACTCAGAAATATATTGTATTAATATAGTTTTGTAGAGCAGAAAGAGTACTATAAATAAAGAAATCATTGTAAAGTAAAAAACAAAAATATAAAAACGCTATGACCTTAATCTCCAACCAATAGTTATTGAAATAAACGTTATCGTTACTAATTATTTTTTAATTTAGGTTTTAATTCCGTATTCTGACACCGGACACCCTCTATAATAACATTTACCCATCAGACAATACCCCAAGAAATTTAAATCCGTATCTACTTCTCAAATAAGCCGTCAACCTCTTCTAAATCGGATATTTTTGAATTTTGTACTCTCTGCTGCGGACACATTTCATAAACTTATTATTATATAAAATTTACAATTCAAGTATTAAATTATTCTTATTCGCTTTTCCAAAAATTTCTGCATATAATATTTTGTACACTTCTACAAAATAAAGTTCGCAAATGAATGAAATATGAAAAAACCAAAGCATTAAGAAAGTTGTACTGATAAGATCTGCGCAGTGGCATCAACATCAAAAAAGTACAATGGCACGAAAAATTCCAGCATACTGAAAATTTGGGCAAATTTGGCAATTATTTTTTTGTCATTCTAATACTGAAATGCAGAAGTTAAACGCGTTTTCAGCGCAATGAGAACTTTTAGCTTGGTGTTGTGACAATTACAAAATACAAGATATCGATGATAAAAATGTTTATCGAAATTCAAAATACGACTTGAAGCTAATTGTATGGCCACAAGTTAAAAATTATAAGGAAATAGAATTTGAAGTCAGTTGGTGACATAACTTGATATTTTAAATGTATAGAGGCTAATTTTTTTACGGCATCCTTAGGAACAAATAAATTTGGTTTTATGTTTATCTTTACTTTTGTTAAATATGAAGTATTATGAAAAAGAAGTATTCGTTAATTTAGAAAAAATAGTGCTTTTAGTGTAGTAGAACGTTTTTTTACAGGGTTTAGTACTTTTCTGAGACTCAAAAGGTGGCAATATTGTAAAGGGTTATCAATTTAGAGGTATAAAATCATTCGTGACATTTACTTTTTAAAGATAATCTTTTTCAAATGTTAACCGCAACTGCGCCGTAATTAGGCCTTCCGTAAACATCAATTTTTTGTAGGGCTCGCTGGAGGACTTCGGTCGGAATCACGTGAATAACTCTAATAATGTTTGCGATGGAAAAGATGGAAGTTCTTTGAATTTCATCGCGTAAAAATGCTAACTGGGTTAAAAAGTGACTTAATCTTGATAAAAGCACAAATACGGACGTAATAATTGAGTTTTCTCACGCAAATCTTTTATACCCGAGTTGTTAAATCGCCTTGCTAAAAAAGAATTGGAATTTTCTGATGATGAGGAATGAGCCATATCCAATTTAAAATTTTTCAGATATAGACTACTTTTGTGACAACTTCTTTGCATATCATATAACCCTCATATTTCGTTCAAGAGGTGGTCTCTTGAATCTAAATGCTAGATGCTTTAAAAATGTAATATTCAGTGCATGACCAACCTGTAATTTAATTGAATCTGAAAATATACTTATAATATCCTGTGTATAAGAACATGCGTTTAATCATAAGAGTTAGGCAAATACAATAATATTTAGGAACAAACAATATAATTAATACTTAGTCGGCAAGCCTTTATTTTTTCTCACAGCACTCACTCATCTTGGCATGGATTCGACCAGCTTCTTGCATTTTAAAGGATCTATTTTCCTCCACTCTTTTTTAATAACATCTTTTAGTTCTTGTTTCTTGCCCACAGATGTTGAAATACATGGATGTCTGGAGATTGTGGAGGTGTTTCAAGCACTTTAGCGCAGTTGTACATAATCCATAGACGGACATCAAGTGCCTTATACTTGGAATCGGTGTCTTAATTTGTTACACGAAAACGGTTTTGGTCGTCCCGATTTCTTCTTATTTCCACGGGTTTTGTTTTTTTGAAACGACGTGTTAGCACACAGTCAAACAGGGTCTATTCACTATTTCCGCGACTTCCCCAACGGTTTTACCCTCTTCATGATAACTAATAATTAAACTTCTGACTTGAATTGAGCTTTGATCACGGTGTCTACCCATGTTTACAATTTGGAGTTTTAGTCAACAAAACTCAACTGAAATTCTACTTTAATGTAATACGTTTAGTTCTTTCTTTGCATTGTTCTATCGACAGAAAATTAGTTGTGAAATCCCACTTTTAAAGTGCCAACTAATCGCAATAATGCCAGATGTTCGACTTCTTTTTTGACACCAATTATGAGAATGCTTCATGATACATTTTTTTTTGATAAGGAGGTAATAGAATTGTAAATTATTATTACTATTTTTAGAATCCCATTTGAATAGGATGTATGTACATACGAGTAAACGTGAGCTCCAAATGAGGGAGCAGCATTTTTAAAATTTCGCATGTTATACAAAAAATATTATATAATAACATTAGTTCAGACTTCAGTTTTGTTTCGATTGACGAAGTTTGCTGTTATGATATAATATTATACAATATTATTAGGGAAAATAGGCCACAAATTAAAAAAATGTGCATTGAAGTGCGAGAATGAATGTGAAGATTAAAAAAAGATGGAAATTCTTTGAATTTCATCGCTAAAACTATTTATTGTGCTAAGTCAGCAAACAATATTAAAAAACTTGTTTGAAACAAAGTCCTTAGCAAGCAAACCTAGAGTTAGACTATATATCAAAAACCACACCCGTAGAAGTTTGGAATACATTGGGAATCGACCACAATATTAAGGTTCATTCCGAAACAGTCACTTCATACCTTGGGTGAAAACGGATACTCGTATAATAGTCGCGTCATGAGTAAAAACCCAGATTTCGCATTACAGTATACCGACAAATCGATTGATTTCTCGATAAATGCGTTGTTTAGTGTTGAAAGTAAACTCAATTTTCTCGGTTCTGGAAAACAGATAATATGGCGCAAGGCGAATGAGCAGCTGAAACCGAAAAACTTTAACCCAACTGGGAATCATAGCGGATATTCGGTGATGGCATGGATGACGGCTATATGTCAGCGCATGGTGTCGGTAAATTCTAGCTTGTGGAAACGACTTTGGACCGGTTGGTTTATTTAGATATTCTGAAAAGTAAGTTGAAGGAATTATCAACCAAATTGGGTATGGGTGGTGGATGGTATTTCCAACAGGACAACGACATGAAACATCAACCCCATATAGTAAAGGAATGGTTACTTTATAACGTCCCCTCGGAGGTACTGTTTGACGCCGTTAGTCTGTCTTTGGTTGGGTCGGGCGAAAGACCGATATTATACGAACAATCCCTTAACGAGTTAGGTCATTAAGGGGGGACCCTCATTTAGACGGTCGAAAAATGCATCATTTTTGGGAATTTTTTTCTCAGGTAAAATAACTTCAAACGTTTTGTAATTCATAAAGTACTTTAATAAATGTCTTGACTGTCTACAAAAATTTTCGGAGAAGGAAAAAAACATTTTAAGTATGGAAATATACACCTCGTCCATGGCACCTCATTCTATCTGTGTACATTCTAGCGCTCTGAATTTTTTTCTGAAATAAAAAAACCAAATTTTTTTTAAAACTTTAGGATAATACCTTCGATGTGACATTTTGATTTAAAAAAAAATGTCGAAATTGATATTTTTTACCCAGTTTTATGTTAAAAGTGATTTTTCATGCATAAAAATTGACTTTAAAATTACAAAAAAATATGAAAATCTTTTTTTTTTAAAAAACACTTAATGTCACATTGAAAACAATTTAATTATCTTTAAAATGAGCTATTGTAAAGCCTGATTGGTTCAATACAGCGTTCTCAATTGTGGACACAAAATCGAAAAATGGTGTTTCGAGAAAAACGCGTTTAAAGTTTTGGATACAGGCGATCAGGCCACCCGTCGCGTCCTGTTAAAAATTTTGTCACTCCTTCAAAAATACAGATATCGACTTGAAATTTTGAAAGTATATTCTTAAATAGTTGTAGAATAGATTAAAATTATTTCCAAAAAATCGATTTTTTTGACCCGATAAATGAGGGTCCCCCCTTAAGGCTAATACTGAGAAAGCCATTCGTAAGTTAGATCTAGAAACCGTCACCAAGGTCTGGGAAAACTGAGTTTAGCCAAGGCAGCCACATAAATAATATGGTATTCTATAAATAGAACGTAATAAAAATAATTAATTTTTGTAATAAATTGATTTTCTGAACTTCGTAGAAATTCGAAGCAAAATATTAACGCACTTTCATGACATATTTGGTTGCATTTGGAGTAATGCAACTTAGTTCGATCACTGTCAAAATTTTGCACACACACAGGACTGTGGGCAAAAAGTAAGGTGAATTTATTTGTCAAACTTCGCGGGATTAAAATTTCGCTCTAGTTATTTTTTGCATGAGTTGGCAGCACTGTTAATAACATCTGGGCCAGCTTTCATGTGAATGTCATTATCAGTAATATATTTATGCTTGTGTTTACCAAGCGACCAAGAGTGCATTTTTCGATTTTTACAATGTCTGATTTGATTGAGCAGAGAAGTGCCATCAAGTTTTGTTTGCGGAATGAAATCTCGGCTGCGGATTTATAAGTGGTACAAAGACTTCAAAGAGGGTCGAGAACGTGTTGATGACTCGGAGCGCTCAGGACGACCATCGACGTCAACAGATGACCAACACGTCAATAAAGTGAAGGAGTTAGTGCTCAAAAATCGTCGGTTGACTGTTAAAGACCTTACTGATACGATCGGAATATCAGAAGGATCTGTGAAAACCATTTTGAAAGACCATTTGGGCCTACGAAAAGTCAAATGTCGGTTGGAAAGCTCTCAATTTCTTGGAAAAAAGTCGTCGCGTTGATGTGTGTGAAACAATGCTTTCAGACTATCAGGACAAGCTCAAATGCATCATTACGGGAGATGAGACTAGGATTTATGCTTGCGACCCTGAAACAACCGATCAATCAAGCGAATATCGTGCTAAAGGCGAGGCCGGACCGAAAAGAGCATGTCAAAGTCGTTAAAAAATAAAGGCCATGATGACAGTTTTTTTCGATTTTCGTGGTGTGGTGCACTATGAATTCCTTCCACCTGGCCAAACTGTTAATAAGGAATATTATTTGAGCGTTATGCGTCGTTTACGTGAAGCAATTCGTCTAAAAAGACCAGAATTAACAACTCTTGGTTTTTGCATCACGATAATGCACCGTCTCACACTGCACTCGTTCTTCGTGACTATTTCGGCAAAAATTCCACGCATATCGTTCCGCAACCACCGTATTCGCCTGATTTGGCTCCGTGTGACTTCTGTATTCTCAAAATTCAAGAGACCACTCCGGGGAACGCGTTTCGAAGAAGGTGCTGATGGCTATACCGGAAATGGACTATTTGACATGTTTCAGAGATTGGAAAAATCATTGGCATAAGTGTATTTCATCGAGAGGGGATTATTTTGAAGGGGATGAAATTGATTTACAAGAATAAATAAAGATTTTTCATTTTACAACCAAATTCACCTTACTTTTTGCCCACAGGTATTAGCGAAAATGTTTCAAAAGTATTGCGTTAGTACGGAGTGACGAAAGACACGTCTATTAAACAGAAGGGATTATTTTCTCAATTGAGTATACGAGTACAAATGTATTCTACCTTATACTCAAGAATCTAATGTTTTCAAGTGTTACCAGCTCTTAGAAAAGATGGTTTCCCTCCTGTATTATTAAAAACCGTCGTACATATTTCACAATACTCTTTAATAAATCGCTGGCTATCTGGTAAATTGGTGAATTTTTACATAAGCCTGGTAGCAAGTTGGATGTCCAAAATTATCTCGTATACCTAAACTCTTAGAAAGACTGGTTCGTGGTTTGATTTTCTTCCAAATTTCAAGTGTTATGTCGCAGTATCAGCGCGGCATGCTGATAGTTACCTATCAAAGTTACGTCAGATGTACTTCAAGGCAGCCATCTCGGGCCATCTCTTTGTTTATGACTCAGGACGTAACTGACTGAATGAGATTTCGATTTCTGCTGATAACTTCTTACCTCTTAATGCTGCCAAATGCGAACACTTGTCTTTCAGTAGACGCAAAGTTGCGAATGATTTCGATTATAAGTTGGTCACAACCACCCTCTCAAAAATGTGTGAAAAGAAAGACTTGGAAACATATTTAGTCATACAATGAAAATGTCTTTTTCTAAACATATAGACTTTATGATTACCAAATCTAGGTCAATGCTCGGCTTTGTAGTAAGGAACTCAAAAGAGTTCCAAGATCTTTACGCCGAAGGTTTTATATTATTTTGGGAAAATATAAATCCATTATTTTTACGTAAAATGTTTGTGCAAATTGTTTAAAACTGTTTTATGGTCGATATTTAGCTCTTGGGTGATGCTACTAAAGTGCGGGTCAACTTTGATTGTTTCTGTAATTTTATTGGCATTTTTTGCATTATCGACATTTTCTTTAACATAAAAATAGCTTGTTGTTTTGGACTTAGTAACCCCTGTTTTTGCTAACAAGGTCCAACCACCGAGTCAACCGAGTATAACCTTGACAGTGCATTAAGCTAAGGTGTTGTGGTACCATTCCTGAGAGGTGCGTGACTGGTAGTGCCCAAATAGCCAGCCATTAGCCGTCCTCTCCGATGCCATTAGGGTGCCATTGAGAGACGACTGTCATTAATGGACGTTGAATACCTCATGGCAAATCAAGGATAGGCAACCCTTTGGGCTCGGGAGATATCTGCCGCAGGTGTAGGGTGATCAAATGCCGATGAGTTCCTCAAGGGTTTTCTGGAAAAGTGCGTTGCTAAGGTCAGCAATGCCTGGCAGGGGCTTTCGCTTAAGTTCGTCCCTGCTTCGGCCACAGGATGGCAAAAGCTAAGATCTTCCTCGCGTCTGCTGCTCCGAATAGCGACTTGGACGGAAAAGGGGAAGAAGTTAATCAGCTCAACGAACTACGGCCATTTCCGACGGACATGGTGCCCGATGCCAAGAGCTCCATGAAATCCTCGGAGACTGGGGAAGCCATAGAGCAGGCTTTGGTGAGCGTCCTTCAACAAAGTAATGTTAAGGGGAACTCAGATTAACTTTCGCTCTGCTAGTTTAGCCCCCGATAACCTCTGTGCCATTCCCAGGGAAGAAGAAGGCGGCGGTTAGACTTCATTTTCGACAATGCACTCTATTCGCAGCTCGTGAGACTTCTCTATATCCTTAAGTATCTAGGATGACTTTTCCGGTAACCTTGCATAATTGTTGTACATATTATTGTAGTGTTCGAGTTGTTGTTGCTGAAGTGGTTGAGTCTAGCGCCGTTTTACTACCACTGTGATGTGTTGTTGTTGTATTTTTTGTTTTGTTTTTTGTTTTTGTATCATATCCAGTTTGTGAGGTCCAAGTATAAGAGAGAACTTCTTACATCTATGTCTGATATTTTACCAATTTGCTGTAGGAAAGACTTACCGCAAAAGCGTAAAGTTGCTCTAGCTGGACCTGGACGTTCGCATAAATAGAGGAACATACCTTCTTTCCCCTCCTCCGTCTGATAGCTTCTGCAGATGAGATTGAAAGGAAGGTTAAGTATGGCTGCATGTATTGAGTAAGTAATAAGACAGAATCACAATCACTAAATTTTTGGCAAACAGGCATATTGATGCGGTTGGTCGGGTGAAAATAAGAGGAAGGGCATCACGACGAGCTGTAGATGGATCTGAACAACCTAAAACAAAATATACTAGCAACATACACACCATCGTTGGTTCTACTAACGAAGATGGCAGTAGCAGCAGCGGGGGCCACCAAACACCTTCCAAAGAAGCTCCAGATGGGATCATTGCCTCCGTTGAGCGGAAGAACTAGACCTGCGTCAGTATGTATGCTGTAAAGGAGTGTCGCAAAGGAGGTCCCAATGGAAGAGCTCAATCGCAAGATGAGCGCTAAACTTAAAGAATTAATGGAGATGTTGGAACTTCCAAAGCACAACATGAACCAGCAAATGCGAGATGTGGTAGTGAACATTTCCGAGCTCCACAAGAAGGTAGAGAGAGCCATTCTGACTTCTAGAATAGGGATGTGTAAAAAGACAAAAAGTGTAAGTAAAAAACCTATGCACGCAAACATCGCCTCAACAAGGGATATCGGGCCAGTCGATGGCTAGCAGCAAGTGCCCTTTATATAAAAAAGCAGTCAAGGAACTTGAACAGGAAGGAACATAAATGAAGTTTCTACAGCTAAATTTGAATTACTGCTAAAAGGTACAAAACCTCCTCGAGGAGACTGTACGAGAGCACAAAATAGACATTGCAATACTCAGCGAACTCTTTAAACACGGGTTGGGTATCCGATACAACAGGCTAATCCAATGTCTGTAGAATAAATAGACCACGGATGACGAGTGTCTTTGTACGAACTCGTGTTGAAAATCTGTATGTTTACAGCGGGATCTGACCATCAGCTGACTGATACAGAAATTAAGCTCTGCAAAAGCCGGCTCATGCGTTGGGTTATTGCCTCCGGTCCCGAAGCCAACGCGAAGGGCTATGAGACAAAGGACGGTACCATAAGGGTGACGAGCGCGTCTCTGACCAACTTCGAGTGGACCAATACCGCTGTCAATAACGTACCTCTCATGCGGACCACTCGCTTCCCGGTCTACAGCGAGAAGAGTATATCCTTTAGGAAGGCCATCTGCAGGATTCCGGATCCCGATATATCCCTAGTGGATGTCCTGTCCTGCCTGCATGCCCAGAATCCGTGCATCAATACGAGGCTTTGGCGTATGTGAAGTGCTGCTTTTTGCTCAACCTGTGATCAGTAATTACTCCAAGATATTTGATGTACAGCTTAGACTCCAAAGTGTGGTTTTCTACTGCTGGCACAACTATTTTCCTACTGATAACAACTGCTTCCGTTTTATGGTTTGCATTGCACAGAGCATTATTGCGCAGCCAATCATTTGTGATTTCGACCACTCGATTTCAGTTTGCTCGATTAGTAGTTTGAGCAACAAAACTCCATCGTATATTATATTCCAGAAAAGTGGGCCCAGCAGTGAGCCCTGAAGCGCCGGGGGCCTTATTGTTTTTAATCTGTTTGCAAATATGCAAAATTTCATCATCGCAATGTTAGATGTGATGCCTTCTTGTTGGGGGAACAATGTTTCGACTACGATGCGCAGAATAACCGGGCATGCCGTGGGCAGCGGTTTGAAGGCTTGTGTTTTTCTCATCACAAGCTGATGTACAAATCTCCACGGATTGTTATCATCATCACCGCATTTCTTTTGAAACCACAGTCCGTTGGTGCTCTTAACTGTATTTTTTAGCGTTTTTCTTTCTTGTTTGTAGAGGAGTCTGTTTCCCTTAAAACTGGCCGTTCCTCTTGAGAGTCTTGGTTTATACGTTCTTCGCATGCAGCGGTGATTTCTTCCGTCCATCAGTAAATGGGCTCTCTGTGGTATTTATTAAGCCTTGTCTTACTGTTGCTATGAGTATACATACAGTAAAACACATACAAAAAAATTTTTTTTGTCGGAACAACTAGGAAGCGCAGCATTCAGAAATTAATTAAGTCCGTTGTACTACACTTGGATTCCCTTTTAATTTTCTTTAAATCTAAACGATCTCCGAAGAAATCTGAGTAGATCTTGTGATGCCAAGGAGCCAAGATGGTCGCTTCTTAACACATCAGTGCCAAAGACCTCAAACCTGATTCGAGCGAAGGCGGGGCAGACGCACAGGAAGTCGTCCGCCGTCTCATCTCCTCTTCACAAGATGGACAGAGTACACTGTCTGAGATGCCCAACCTTTCCATGTGCTTCGCCCACAGAAAGTGGCCCGTCATCAGTCCAACCAGCTGTCTGCACTCCCCTCTGCGTAATGACAGAGGGGTTTGCGACAGTCGATTGGACATGACAGGTAACACCAGTTTAGTCCATCTGCAGCCTCTCTCAGCCTGCCAAGCTCGCTTGTGGGTTAGAGTCACCCACTTGCTAACCGTTGCTTTGATGGCCGCAGAAGGGAGTGGCAAAACGGGCTCTGGGCCAAAGAAGTTGGCTTCAGAGTCCATCTTAGCTAAGGAGTCAGAGGTCTCATTTCCCACGATACCCACGTGTCCCGGGACCCATGTTAGCATCAGGCTGTTATGTCTACCGACATAGTTCAGCCTAGATTTACAGTACTCGACTACCCCTGATGTGGTTGGGCGCTGTCTAAGGCCATGAACGCAGCTTGGCTGACGTTGCAGACACATGTAGATCTGCCTCTCCATCGGTTTTCCACAACAAAGTTTATCGCTTCTTGAACTGCATACAGCTCCGCTTGAAACACAGATGCATGCATTCCAAAAGCCAAGTGCAGTTTTGTCCCGCTGGATTCCACGTACACCCCAGAGCCGGAGCCATGCTCGGTCCTGGAGCCATACGTAAAAATGCGAAAACAGTGTTTGCCGGGCTCATTTTCTGAGCTTGACCACAACTGAGCCTCTGGCAGCACTACACTGTATCTCTTTTCAAGTACAACTCTTGATGGCATGGAGTCAAAGGGCATGGAGAAAATCGTTGGATCGACGTTCATGCCTTCTCTGTGTTCCAATGCCGGACAAGGGCCGTACCAGTTCCCACTGTGTTTCAGTCTGCAGATGGCCTTCAGGGTCTCTCCTCGGATGAAAGCATCAAGTGGGGGAAAACCAATCAGAGCATCTAGTGCCGGGCTTGAAGTAGTCGGTAAAGCTCCGGTGCAACAGATGGCCACAGTGCGTTGGAGTCTCGATAAGGTCCTCCTGACTCCCACTAGAGAGAGTCTACTCATCCAGACCACTGATGCATATGTGATAATAGGTCTTATCATAGCCGTGTAGATCCATAGGACCCTGCTAGGAGAAAGACCCCACGTTTTCCCAAAGACACATTTGCAGTGCCAGAAAGCTGTCAGTGCTTTGCATGTCTTTGTTTCAACGTGTGATTTCCATAGGAGCTTACTAACGATTATTACTCCAAGATATTTAATTTCCTTGGATATCTGGATTGTGACTCCTTTTAGCTTATGCAGAACGAGTCCATAAAGCTCCCTCCGGGTGGTGAAGAGGACAATACCAGTCTTGGCGGGTTTTACCGATAGTCCATTCGCACAGCACCAAGTGTCAATCAGATCCAGAGTTTTCTGCACTTTCCTGCAGATGTTCATAAGCGAAGGGCCTCTTACCTTGTGCGTGGACCCCCGAATCGTTTAAGGTGGTGAGTAGAAGATAGATTACTAGGCACCAGAGCAATGGAGACAGCACACCGCCTTGGGGGCAGGCTCTATTAACCCTGGATGACACCAGCAGATCTTCCTCTGCTCGCACCGAGACGATTCTTTGGGCCAGCATCGAACGAATCCAATTTACTAGCACCCGGTCTACGCCGTGCCTACTAGCAGAGCTACACATACTCTCAAAAGGGGCATTATCAGTCCCTCCTGTCGAGGGCCAGCTATACCCTAGCAACAAGGTTTTGTAGTGCCGACTTGCAGGATTTTCCACTTTGATAGGCATGCTGAAAGGGAGACAGAGGGTGAGCCTTCAGTGACTTCTGACATGCGCAATTCCATCAGTCGCTCGAGATTTTTCCGCATCAAAGAAGGTAGGTAGTCGTCTCTTCCAACCTTTGGGATGAAAGCGACTCTCACTATCCTCCAAGAGCGTGGTATTTACGTCAGTGCCAGGCATGTCGAGAAGATTTTCTTCAGGGCTGCTGTCACGGACTCTACGCCTTCCTTCAGTACGGCAGGATATATGCCATCTGGTCCGGGCGACTTGTAGCCGTCAACAGATTTGATGGCGAATCGAATGGCGGCCTCATTCAGCACAGATTTGGCAACGAACCAGTCATTCCAAGCAGATGTAACAGCTCTAACAACCGCCTCTATCAATAAGGGCTGTTGCCGGCTGACGCTTATCTGATTACCAGGAAAGTGAGAATCCATCAGCAAGCTGAGTGTCTCACTTTGCCCTTCCTAAGGGACCCCAGCTTTGCAGTTGGGTGCCTTTTCCGGATCCTAACCAATTTCGCCATTTAAAGATTGAATACCGCTGCAGAATTCCCTATATGAGCATATAATGAATTACCTGTACACTTAAAAAACTGTGAGAGTCCAGAAATATTCAAGAAACTTTTATATGAGTATTCTAAGCTTTCCATAGCATTTAGATAGTTAGAAATATATAATTGAAATTTATTGTGCCAATAATACCCATCTTATATACTTGAAGTTTGTTCAGTATATACTTTATATCTTTTAGTAGTTTTAATGTAATTTTGTCAATATTATCTAGGTCTATAAGACCGTAATAAATAAATAAATAAAATAAATATGAGGCTCTATTCCATTCCCGAATAAGCCTCTTGTAGTTTTTCTAAACATCATGGTATCGCTCCCAATCCTCAGCAAGGTTAGTCTTGAGGGCCCGGTTTAGAAGCTTTCTCGACTCACGTCTCAACATCTGGAGCTCTCGATTCCACCAAGGAACGGGAGTCCGGTTAGGGAGAGGTCGAATTGGACAGGCTGACTCAAAACATTCAGTTAGGGCAGCGTTGAGCTTCTCAACAGCCTGTTCTTTTCGAAGTCTTGGTGGCGTTACGTCAAGATTCCGCAACGCCCCCCTAAACTTCTGCCAGTCTGTTTTTCCGGGGTTTCTAGAGGGCAATGGCATTTGCGCCTCCTGAAACTCAATGTACCTGTGGTCCGAGCACGAATCTTCGGCAAGGACTCTCCAGTTCTTGATTGCCCATCCACCCTTGATTGACCACCCACCCTTGACATACTTTATGCCCTATCATTTTTCATCACGTCATAGTATGAGTTTTTATCATAAGATATTTCCCTATCTATGCCATAATATGCTCTTTGTGCGAACTTTTATATTGGGTTGGCAACTAAGTAATCCCAGATTTTTTTAGAAAATCAAAGACAATTTTTTCATGGAACTAAATTACTTTATTCTGTAATGTATTACCCTTTTTGGTCAATGCCTTTTGCCATCTTTCAGGCAGCGTCATAATCCTATTCTTAAAACTTCTGGTTTTTATTTGCGAAAAACTGATTCAGCTACGATTTATATTCATCATCACCATTACTGAAATTTTTACCATTCAAGGAGTTTTGTAAATATCGAAACAAAAAGTAATCAAATGGTGCAAGGTCAGGACTATATGGTAGATGTGGCAAAACATCCCAACCAAGCTCCAATAATTTTTTTCGAGTGGCCCAAATTGTGTGTGGCCTTGCGTTGTCATGATGGAATACAATACCTTGTTGATTTGTCAATTCGGGCCGCTTTTCTTCAACTGCATTGTTTAATTTCGTTTGTTGTTCAACGTAGATATCAGAATTGATCGCTCGGTTGGGTGGTAAGAGTTCAAAGTAGACCATTCCTTTGTAGTACCATCAAACTGATAACAAAACCTTCTTTTGATGAATATAAGTTTTTGATGTTGTTGGTTGGTTGGTTTACCAGGCCTGCTCCACGATCTTTTATCCAGTTATCAGTCGTTTTAGAAATGGATCATTTTCATTACATTTCAAATCGCAGCTGTTAATGCGTTGCGTTAAATGCGTTTTGCTGTGACGGCCCGAATCGATAATTGCTTTGATTAGGGCGTCATCTACATCAACTGGACGACCAGAGGAAAAATCAGTGAAAAATCATCAGGAAAAATTATTTCGCTTTTCCTTTATTTAGCTGTTTTTATACCGGAATAGCTTCGGCAAGACCACAGGACTCACGAAATAAAAAAATTAAGAACCATAATGTTATATATTTATAACAATTTTATTACATTATTGGATCCTGCGGCCATGTCAGTGACTATAGTCATCTCTCAAAATTGGGGACGGAATTATAAGTAAAGGGTCCGCCATATAACTTTACGGAATTAAAAATGGTATAAAAAAGAAACTACTCAATATTTTTCCAAACTGTTTTTTTTATTTTGAAGTACAATCCTTCCGGTTACTGACGGAACACATTGGGTGGTCGGTTTACTTCAGCTGCCGAGCCAATTGGACTTTGTACGGCGTCATACCAAGGTCTTTACGCACAATTCGTCTCAATGATGTCTCCGAAATGTCCAATTGTTGAGAACGACGGTGAACTGATGTTCCTGGTGATTCACGAACACTCTCGGCCACAGCAGCAATATTTTCGGGTGTACGCACGGTTTTTGGTCGGTCACGCGTTGGTTTGTCAATAAGCAACCCAGTACCTCTTACTTTTTTCGCAAAGTAACGCACATACGCTTCATTCGGTGCTTTTCTTCTTCCCATTGCCGCCCGTAATTTTCGTACACATTCTGCAACATTACCATGATTTTCAAAGTAATGTCGCAATATTTCCCAGCGTTCTTTGAGCGTATACACAACCATTTTCGTTCAGCGGAAGAATAAAATTAATTTTCTGTCAAATCAGATGACACTAAGTGATACCATTCTTCAAATAATACCTAGTTCAAATCCGTAACGATATATGGCGGACCCTGTATATGTAACTTGACAAAATTGAAAAAAAGAATGTGTAACTAAGTGGATTATGACAGAGTTAAGCACAATTTTGAACGTTAAAACTTTTTTTAACCTCTATGACTACGTCCAATATATTTAAGGTTAATCCTATTTAATTACGTTCTTAAGCTGGAAACCCTGTTTTTAATTAGACTTCTTTTCAGAAGTTGAGGTCATTCCATTCCACATACTCCAAAAATAGTCTGCCATCATGGGTGCGTTCCAATAGCATTCCTCTCTCGTAGGAAGATCCTGGTGGAAACGCCCTTCTTGTTCTTCACATAGATCCTCAAGATTAGCGAGCAAATAGTTTAGGTGGTTGTAACGAAAATGTAACTAGATGCTCCTGTTACGTCCAAGCGTTTGAAAGTGACTAATTAGTTGTTCAACGTGTTGAGACGTGCCAGGGTTAATGGCTGGGTCGGGATAGTCATCCATTCAGCAGTACTCCAGCTGAATTTAAGCCTATAGTTATGTGTTAATAGCAGTAAAAGAGGTTATAATGTCGTTGTTCCGATAGTCAGGTTGCTATTAAATCCCTACAGTTCCTCTATTGACTTCTTTCATAATTATAGGAAGGACGAAGAGGTGGAGAGCGTTGAACAATTCCTCTGCCACTATTCTGCGGCATCGCTGTCAGATCTAACTTCTTTAGATGTCTGAAAAACCCGGAATCTGTAACTTTCCAAAATGTTTAATCGTTTCTCAGAGAGAAAAAGTAGCTTCACCACATGGGGAATTCGATTCGATCTCTAAGCAAACCTAAGATAATTCACTTGTTCAATTTTCCGGGGAAATACAAGCCACATTAATCAACACATCATTTTACGGATTATGGAAGAGAAGTTGGTTGCAAGCTATGAAAGAAAAGTATAACGCGTCGTATGAAAATAAAACCTGGGCCTTGGTTGGCGTGCCAGAAGATCATAAGGTAATTTATAATAAGTGGACTGCCGAAAATGCAGTGAGAAAATCTGTAGTAACTATTGTACAATTATCTTCAAGATAAATTTAAGACTCATAATGGATGGAAGCTGTTTCTTGGAATTTGAAGTTGATCGCATCGGTTTTTATTCGAAAAGTTATGCATAAGAATGATGGGACAAATTGGAATGTAATTGCTATATCAAATAACCCACACCAAATGATAAAAAGTTTTGAAAATTAAGAGATAAACCAAACTAAGCGCCAAATAGTAGGCAGTTTAATGTATCTTAATGTTTTAACTGGGCCCGACGTGAGCTTTGTAGTCGGCAGAGTTAGAAGGTTTCTTGAGAAACCAGACGGTACACGAGAAGTCTTTGAACCTCACGTCACAATATTTAAAGGGATTTTACACAAAAACGGTGTTGGGAAACATTTAAAGTGATATAGTAATGTAGAGTGTGGAGTAGATCAGAGTCCTTTAATGTTTCAAAATTATAACAGGTTC
>JAYXIM010039760.1:0-21314 GCA_037575425.1 Anastrepha fraterculus
ATCCAACTTTTTTGCCCAAAATGCAAGAGCTTGACTTGCATGATATGTGGTTTCAGCAAGACGGTGCCACATGCCACACAGCACGCGTAACAATGGACTTGTTGAGAGGCGAGTTCGGTGAACATTTTATTTCACGTTCGGGACCTGTCAATTGGCCAGCCAGATCGTGCGATATAACGCCTTTAGATTATTTTTTGTGGGACTATGTTAAAGTTCATGTCTATTCAAACAAGCCTGCCTCAATTAACGTATTGGAAGCCTGCATTGAAGCATTTATATGTATGTGAGATACCAGCCGAAACATTAGAAAGAGTATGCCCAAATTGGACTAAGCGGATGGACCATTTGAAGCGCAGTCACGGTCAACATTTGCATGAAATAATCTTCAAACATTAAATTATATGGACTGTACTATCGATTTAAATACAAATTTTATGTATTTTCCTGAATTTTTCGTGTGGTTTTTTGAGAAACTTTCCTATAGCTCTTAAAAAATCACTCTTTATATACAGTGGTCACACAATTTATTCGTACGCGTAGTATATACATAAAAATTCAGCTTTGCGCAAAATATTTGCTGTGACAATATATTTCTTTTGGGTCACTTTAAGAATGTTACATTCCTGATGAATTGCCGCAAACAAAACTCCCGTTATTTCAACTCATACTGAAGGGTTCCAAGGAAAGCAGGTAGAGGTAGGAAAATGCTACAAAACATTTATTCGTACACTTTCAGCTCATGATACTTTTGCTGCAAAAGTAACAGTAAAAATCGATTGTGTGCTTATTAATATTGCTGAAAATGAAATAAGATTGGCTGTTATTAGTTTTTATCGCCGACTTAGTTTCAGTTGCGCGTAATATCTCTATTGAAAATGACGAAATGGGACGAAGTGAGGACTTACCATTAGAAACGCGCAAAAATTTTATTAAATTGTACTTGGAAAACAAGTCTCTGGGCGAATTCGGCAAAACAATTGGCAAATCGCATTCTACGGTGCAAAGTGTTATTGCTAATTACGTTTGTTTTTGTTTTTTTTTTTGGTGGGTGCGGTAGGGTGGGAGGATGGTTCCATATTTAGAAGTCCACGCAAGTGGGGAAAGTTACTGATCGCGATAAACTTGGGAGCTGCCAGGACGATCCTTCTGCATATGGTTCAAGCAGCTCACAACTCCCGGGATAAACCCAAGTATCCTCTGGGTAGCTTCCGAACACCCGTTCGGGAGTGAGCTAACGTGAGAAGGCGAAGCGTCTCAGGATAGCTTGTTGCGCACTTTGTTTGGCACCCGCTATTTAAAAATCGACTCCAATGAAAATATGTACAACGGCCAAGATGGGAACGTCCTACACTGATGACGACGCCTGCAAACGAACTAAGGAGCACGATTTGAGGGCATGTACCTGAAATGTCCGGTCCCTTAATGGGGAAGGTGCCTCTGCCCGACTGGTTGATGTCCTCGTGAGAGTAAAGGCTGACATCACTGCCATCCAAGAGATGCGATGGACAGGACAAGGCAAGAAAAATACAGGACCTTCTGACGTCTACTACAGCTGCCATGTAATGGTGTCAGATTTGTTGTGAGACAGAGACTTCGTCGCCCAGTATTGTCGTTCACTCCGGTGGACGAGCATCTCCCAATAATCCGCATTAGAGCCCGTTTTTTAACATCTCGCTCATTTACGCCTACGCCCCGATGGAAAGGAAGGACGATGCGAACCATAGATTCCTTCTATGAGTGCCTGGAACGTTCCTATGAGCGCTGCCCCCGCCACGAACTAAAAATCGTGCTTGGCGACTACAACATCCGTTAACGAACGACTTCGCCGGGCCCGAAATATGGTAGTCTGCAGCACCATATTTCAGCATAAAAATATACACCAAGCTACTTGGCTGTCTCCTGATCGAAAAACGTGAAACCAGATCGATCATGTTGTGATAAATTGAAGACACTCTTCTAGTATATTAGATGTACGTAAGATCCGAGAACCCAACATCGACTCGCATCCATTAACTTGTTGCAGCCAAACTGCGCACACACTTCTGTGCAGCAAAAAACGTAAATCTACCTACGCAGAGAATGTTCAACACAGAAAAACCGCAATCAGAACAGGCAGCCAGAAGATTCGCCACTCGACTCTCACTCCTGCTCTCAGAGTGTGCTGCCCGAAGAAGAAATCGGATTCCGGCGAGCCAGAAAAAACAATTGGTACGACGAGGAATGTCATGCTGCCGCCGAAAGAAAAGACGCTGCCTATATAGCCAAGCTGCGATCGGGCGCAACGCGAGCCATGTGGGATCGCTACAGAGAGCTAAAAAAGGAAGAGAGACGTATTATCCGAAAGAAGAAACGAGAGGCCGAAATACGTGAGTGCGAGTAGCTCCAGATGCTGGCCAACAGGAACAATCGAAAATTCTACCAGAAAGTTCGGCGGCTTAAAGAAGGTTTCAAGACCGGGGCGTTTTCCTGTAAGAATAAAGACGGCGAAGTAAGGTGCAAGGCTAAGGAGTCACAATCCAGCTATCCAAGGAAATTAAATATCTAGGAGTAATCCTCGATAGTAAGCTCCTATGGAAATCACACGTTGAGACAAAGGCATCCAAAGCGCTGACAGCTTTCTGGCAGTGTAAAGGTGTCTTTGGGAAAACGTGGGGTCTCTCTCCTAGCAAGGTCCTATGGATCTACACGGCTATGATAAGACCCATTATCACCTATGCATCAGTGGTCTGGATGAGTAGACTCTCTCTAGTGGGAGTCAGGAGGACCTTATCGAGACTACAACGCACTGTGGCCATCTGTTGCACCGGAGCTTTTCCGACTACTTCAGGCCCGGCACTAGATGCTCTGATTGGTTTACCACCACTTGATGCTTTCATCCGAGGAGAGGCCCTGAAGGCCATCTGCAGACTGAAACACAGTGGGAACTGGTACGGCCCTTGTCCGGCATTGGAACACAGAGAAGGCATGGACATCGATCCAACGATTCTCTCCATGCCCCTTGACTCAATGCCATCAAGAGTCGTACTTGAAAAGAGATACAGTGTAGTGCTGCCAGAGGCTCAGTTGTGGGAAGACTCAGAAAATGAGCCCGGCAAACACTGTTTTCGCATTTTTACGGATGGCTCCAGGACCGAGCATGGCTCCGGCTCTGGGGTGTACGTGGAATCCAGCGGGACAAAACTGCACTTTGCTCTTTGAATGCATGCATCTGTGTTTCAAGCCGAGGTGTATGCAGTTCAAGAAGCGATGAACTTTGTTGTGGAAAAACGATGGAGAGGCAGATCTATATGTGTCTGCAGCGACAGCCAAGCAGCGCTTATGGCCTTAGACAGCCCTCAAACCACATCAGGGGTAGTGAAGTCCTGTAAAATCAGGCTGGACTATGTCGGTGGACATAATAGCCTGATGCTAACATGGGTCCCGGGACACGTGGGTATCGCGTGTAACGAAACCTCTGACTCCTTAGCTAAGATGGGCTCTGAGGCCAACTTCTTTGGCCCAGGGCCCGCTTTGCCACTCCCCTCTGCGGCCATAACGGCCACGGTTAGCAAATGGGTAACTACTACCCACAAGCGAGCTTGGCAGGCTGAGAGAGGCTGCAGATGGACAAAACTGATGTTACCTGTCATGTCCGATCGACTGTCGCAAACCCTTCTGTCATTAAGCAGAGGGGAGTGCAGACGGCTGGTTGGACTGATGACGGGCCACTTTCTGTGGGCAAAGCACATGGAAAGGTTGGTCATCTCAGACAGTGTACTCTGCCCAGCTTGTGAAGAGGAGGTTGAGACGGCGGACCACTTCCTGTGTGTCTGCCCCGCCTTCGCCCGAATCAGGTTTGAGGTCTTTGGCACTGATGTGTTAAGAAGCGACCATCTTGGCTCCTTGGCACCGCAAGATCTACTCAGATTTCTTCGGAGATCGGGTAGATTTAAAGAAAATTAAAAGGGAATCCAAGTGTAGTACAATGGACTCAATTAATGTCTGAGTGCTGCACTTGCTAGTTGCTAAAAAAAAAAAAGGTGCATGCATCAGCTCCTGTGCAAAATATTGTCGGATGAAAGCATGCCTGCCGATTGCTGACCTCGAGTGGCTGTGACTTGGTGTTATAAGGATGACTTCGGCGGTCGTGGTCTGCAAGCCATATTTGTGTCCTTATCATGACTGGGTTCAGCTTCCTCCTAGCGCCCTCAGAGTCCCGAGCTGGTATGACCGCCGCTATATCGTCCGCGTATCCTACTAGGTATGCATCTTCTAGCATTTCTATGCTCAATATCTCATCGTAGCTCAGATTCCAGAGATCGGGGCCGATAATAGATCCTTGAGCTGCGCCAGACCTTATCGCTTTTGCTTTCTGGCCATCTGGTGTGTCGAACAGCAGTTCACGCTCACACAGGTAGCTCTGGAGAATCTTTAGCAGGTATGCGGGTATTCGAAACCTTTCTCGTAGTGCCTTTATAATGTCGATCCATGGTAGGCTGTTAAAGGCGTTTCATACATCAAGCGTTGCCAGGACGGTGATGCGGTTCGGGTAGGGGCGTCTGTCTTGAGCACTGCTTATCACCTCCTCTATTGCGCCATGGGTTGATTTCCCGCGTCAGAAACCATATTGCCTTGCTGATAATCCTCCGGCACTCTCAACACACTCTGCAAGTCTGCGCTGTATGAGTTTCTCAAGCAATTTTCCGGCACTGTCCAGCATGCAAAGCGAACGCCAAGCTGACAGTTGCGCGGGGTCACCCTTACCCTTAGTGATCAGCATCAGTTTGTGTATTTTCCACAGCTTAGTGAAGAATCCAATACATGCTTTGTACCATAAACATCGAGCATCAAATCTGCTCGGCTTTCAGCCACAAGTTTGAGAGCTTCAGCTGGGATGCCATCTGGGCCCGGAGATTTGTTTCTTTTGAGGCTTATTGCCGCGGTTTTAAGCTCTTCCTCGGTGAAGGGAGGAAGCATCTCGTCACTTTGGCAGTCTCGGTCCCCACAAAGCATAGGGTGCGTGGGGAACAGTCTGGTCACTATTTTTCTGATATCATCACTGCCTAGATGTACGGCTGTGCAGTTGGCGTTTAGCATCGCCGTTACAATTTTATAGCCCAGACCCCAAGGGTTGCTATTTAGATCCCTCCGAAGTTCCTCCCATTTTGCCTTTTTACTGCAGATGATTGCTGGCTTCAGCGCTTTTCGGGATTGTCTGAAATCAGCAGCTTCCGCCTCTGCTTCTCTGTTTCGTTTGGCTCTGGTGTACCTTCTTCTATTACGGATGCAAGTTCTTCTGAGGTCTCCGATTTCTGATGTCCACCAGTACACAGGTCGTCTTCTTGAGCGTAACTCCGCTCGTGACGCCGAAGCATCGCAGCTTTTGGCAATGCGCCGCATCATGACGCTTGCAAGGGAGCCAGCGTCACCACTTATGTGCGGGATGGAAATTGTATCAAAGTGAGCTAGAAACGCTTCAGTGTTCACTTTGGTCATGTTCCATTTGCGAGTGTGGTTTGTTTTAGGTGTTGGAGTAGGGTCAGTTCTCGCACTGATCCGTAATGTGATATAATGCTGGTCACTTCCCGTATATTCTTCCAGAACTTCCCACCTGTTGATTGCCCCAACCAGGCTATCAGTCACTAGCAGTCACGGCGTGGTGTGTTCACAACCTGGTCTCCTAAAAGTAGTGGCGCTTCCTGTGTTTGCCACTACAAGCCCCAGTCTAGCAGCCATGGGGGCGCCCCAATCGACAGTCTTGGCGTTGAAGTCTCCGGCTACGATGAAGGGGCCACCTGTTTCCCGAGCCTTATCCTCAATTAGGTACAGTTTCGTTCTAAACTGTTCAATACTGTCGCAGGCTGTAAGATAGCAGCTTAGCATTGTGAAGCGTTTATTTTGAACGTATGTGTAGCAACGACCGGCTCCGTGCTGTGGGACAGCGACTGCGCTACCACTTGGTAGCCAGAGTGCGGCCGTTCCTGTTTCGTCTTCGAACCAGGTTCCCTTGGTAATCCGTCCGTACTGCTCGCTGATGATGACCGCATCTAACCCCCTCTCGAAAGCTATTTGTTCGAGCGTGGCGTCACTTTTTAGCTAGAGGGCATCTCCTTGACCATGGCAGGTGGTCAGTGCGGTCGCGTTTCGCGTCTACGCAGTGAATGCAATTGGGGGCTTATTTTGTGCCCTGGTTTCCCGCATCTGATGCACGTATCCTTTCTATCAGGGCCACTGCAGTTTGCTTGCGTGTGTCGTATCCCAAGGCGGCGATAGCATTCCTTTATTTGTTCGCATGTCGCATCTTTGCTCGGATCCAGCAGATTTTTATATCGCCGACTTCGATGAGCTTCGCGACCGCTTCTGTAGATAGCGTGAGAAAAGCGCGTACTTGCTGCCGTGTATTCGGCGCCGTTATCTTCGTCTGTGTCTGTTCCTCTTGTGAGCAGCTTCCGGACTGCTGTTTCTACCTCCGCCTTGGTCGTCAAGGAGTCGAGATCTCGTATCTCAATCGTGGCGCTCGGCTTCAACTCCGCGATTGAAGCCGTGTCCTGCACTGTGCTTTTCAGCTGGTTCACGAACTCTGGCTTTCTCTCCCCTACCAAACTCCAGAAGTATTGCCCCAGCCTTCGTTTTCCTGACGGATCTTACTTTGACTGACTCATCAGTCGTAATCTTCGCGCGCAAGTCCTTCAGCTTGGCTCGACTAGCTTATCCTTGCGCTTCTTTTCGTTGCCCCCGCTGAATAGCTGTCTGCCAGACCTCATCAGTTTTCTCAGGAGGTCTTGTTTTGTTCCCTTTGGGACCATTTGCCCTGGCTTTCTTACAGCTCTCAGGGGCAGCCGGACTGGTTGCCATTCGCTTCGGGTTCGTCGTCGCCGAGGCGGGAGTATCCATTATTTGCTGGATGACGGCGTTCTTTCGGGGATTTAAGAACGCCCTTCCGTTTTCTGCTGCTTTCCACGAACGTATGTAGTTCAATGTTAGATACAGCAGCTCAGCCATTTTTGCTACCCCAGCTTTCACTTAGTTGCTATTGTTCTTTTGGCATCTGAACACCTGCTGCATAGACCTTATCACCTGTTTACATTGGGAAATCGCATCTTTCTCCATCCTTCTTATGTTTTTTATTAGCTCGATCCGAGGAGACATTTCAATAGCGTCGATTGACGCGCTCTCTTTTGGGAGGATCGGAATGGAATGGGAGTGACGAACCGTTGCTGCTGCAAGAGTGGTGGTTGGTGTATGCTGCGCTGAGTTTAGCCCTCCAATGGCGGTATTGGAGGCATCCTTCATCTGAATGCTGATGTTACTGTGCCCAATGCCGCTTGCGGGGCTATCAGCTTTGACATTTTTGAACGCAGTGTGGACTGGTCCGCTCCCTGCTGCATTAAGGATTGGTGTATGCTTTGCCGGCGGGGGTCTTAGCAGTAAGTTACTTTTCCTAAGTGCTGCTCTGGGTTCAACGTGTCATTTCGACCATCTCTGGATCCTTCTTCTGTTTTTTGCTCGGTGTTTTTTTTTTAGATTTTGTGAATTCATAATCCATTCTATTGAGTCCCGTCTTCAGGCCAATATCCTTGCACGAAAGTGCAGTTTCCCTTAGTGTCCCCATGGTTTTATATGGAAACAGGCAGGCTGTTTTTGTAATTACGTAATACTGGTAAATTGGAAGCTAATCACCACCAAGCCGGAAGGCGCAAAATATGGACTTCACGTGCGGAACGCAACATAGCAGCATCAGTCGCGCAAAATCCAAAAATAACATCCACGATAGTATGCCGAAATATTCAAGAGTCTTTGCATAAAATAGTTAGCCCATGAACAGTCCGTAATTGTCTGTATAACGCTGGTTATCATAGTAGAGTGCCATGCCCCAAGCTCCACATTTCAGATATTAACAGAAACAAGAGACTGGAGTTCACCAAACGCTATGTATGTACATAAGTGAGCCAGATTCATATTCAACGATAAGTCGAAATTTTATGCTTGTGTTTGATGCACACACCAAAATGTGAGGTCGTTTTATAATATATTTTGTTTAAATTCTTTTTTTTAATTAAATCAACAAACATGAACGCTACTTTGATTTTAAATGTTGGCGCATGCAAACTTTCATCAATCAATTAAGTTTGTTTAAAATATAAATTGAATTAAATTACGTTTATCAAGGGAACGTAGAAATGCACAAGCAAATTTCTTGCAATATGGCGTCGGCTATTCGTCAATTTGATTTCCTACAGAAGCCAAAAACTGTGCAGAGCCAATATACATACTAAAGAGAGAAATCGCTGTAATCAGTTCTGATAAAAGTTTCACCACACCCCGCCGGTGGTAGACTTTATTTTTCACAATTCACACTATTCGTAGCCCGTGGAGACTTCTCTATATATGTATTAACGTTCTCTGAGAGAGTATATCAAATCTGTTTGATGTGAGCGTATGTGGGATTCATGGTGAAAGGAGTTTTAGAGGTGTACTACCTAGCATTAATCGCGAAGACTTTTCCACCTCGACCAGCTCGATAGCGGGGAAGCACGTAACAGAGCTGATAACAGTGAATTCTCTAAGTACATTGGCTCTGCACAGTTTTTGGCCTCTGTATGAATTCAAATTACCGACGGCATTTGGCAAGGCGTTTGAAAAAACATTTAATTGTTCCTTTGGCAAACGAAATTTTATTAAACTTACACTTTATTACAGGCAATAATATATGTATGTATTTTCAAGATAGTATAAAACTTTGAAATTTATAAATAAATAAAAGAAAAGAAATTGAAAGAAACCTATTTGCATACATATATGGGACAACTAAGTTCAATTGCGTCTTGAATTCTTATAGTGTTACAAATATATGCACTGAAGCAACCATGACCTACCTCATGAGGAATCGCCTTATCATATCTACATACAACAATTAGGGAGTAAATACCCGAATGAGCGAATTCCTGCCTAACAAATGCTCAAATAATCTTCAAATGTATGTGCGTATGCACACTTCATGGCCGAGCCTATGTAAAGCTTAAATATGCCTGTAAATGCGTATGTCGTCCAAAGCAAGCTAAACTTCTATGCCTAGCGACTACAAGAACAAAATGCATTAATACGCGCAGGCGTAGCGGCCATAATTCTAGTTGCCATGGTGCTGAACAGCTTAAATATTCCTGTAAATGCGTATGTCGTCCAAAGCAAGCTACAATTCTATGCCTAGCGGCTACAAGAACAAAATGCATTAATACGCTCAGGCGTAGCGGCCATCATTCTAGTTGCCATGGTGCTGACCCGCTTCAATATTTCTGTAAGTGCGTATGTCGTCCAAAGCAAGCTAAAATTCTATGCCTAGCGACTACAAGAACAAAATGCATTAATACGCGCAGGCGTAGCGGCCATCATTCTAGTTGCCATGGTGCTGAACAGCTTAAATATTCTTGTAAATGCGTATGTCGTCCAAAGCAAGCTAAAATTCTATGCCTAGCGACTACAAGAACAAAATGCATTAATACGCGCAGGCGTAGCGGCCATCATTCTAGTTGCCATGGTGCTGAACAGCTTAAATATTCTTGTAAATGCGTATGTCTAGCGACTACAAGAACAAAATGCATTAATGGGCACAGGCGTAGCGGCCATCATTCTAGTTGCCATGGTGCTGAACAGCTTAAATATTCCTGTAAATGCGTATGTCGTCCAAAGCAAGCTAAAATTCTATTCCTAGCCACTACAAGAACAAAATGCATAATACGGATCGACGCTTAAATGCGTATGTCGTCCAAAGCAAGCTAAAACTCTAAGCCTAGCGACTACAAGAACAAAATGCATTAATAGGCGCAGGCGTAGCGGTCATCATTCTAGTTGTCATGGTGCTGAACAGCTTAAATATTCCTGTAAAGGCGTATGTCGTCCAAAGCAAGCTAAAATTCTATGCCTAGCGAGTACAAGAACAAAATGCATGAATAGGCGCAGGCGTAGCGGCCATCATTCTAGTTGCCATGGTGCTGAACAGCTTAAATATTCCTGTAAATGCGTATGTTGTCCAAAGCAAGCTAAAATTCTATGCCTAGCCACTACAAGAACAAAATGCATTAATACGCTCAGGCGTAGCGGCCATCATTCTAGTTGCCATGGTGCTGAACAGCTTAAATATTCCTGTAAATGCGTATGTCGTCCAAAGCAAGCTAAAATTCTATGCCTAGCCACTACAAGAACAAAATGCATTAATACGCTCAGGCGTAGCGGCCACAGGCGTAGCGGCCATCATTCTAGTTGCCATGGTGCTGAACAGCTTAAATATTCCTGTAAATGCGTATGTCGTCCAAAGCAAGCTACAATTCTATGCCTAGCCACTACAAGAACAAATGCATTAATACGCTGAGGCGTGCAGCCATCATTCTAGTTGCCATGGTGCTGAACAGCTTAAATATTCTTGTAAATGCGTATGTCGTCCAAAGCAAGCTAAAATTCTATGCCTAGCGACTACAAGAACAAAATGCATTAATACGCTCAGGCGTAGCGGCCATCATTCTAGTTGCCATGGTGCTGAACAGCTTAAATATTCTTGTAAATGCGTATGTCGTCCAAAGCAAACTAAAATTCTATGCCTAGCCACTACAAGAACAAAATGCATTAATGGGCGCAGACGTAGCGGCCATCATTCTAGTTGCCATGGTGCTGAACAGCTTAAATATTCCTGTAAGTGCGTATGTCGTCCAAAGCAAGCTAAATTCTATGCCTGCGACTACAAGAACAAAATGATTAATACACGGCGTAGCAGCCATCATTCTAGTTGCCATGATGCTGTGCATTAATAGGCGCAGGCGTAGCGGTCATCATTCTAGTTGTCATGGTGCTGAACAGCTTAAATATTCCTGTAAATGCGTATGTCGTCCAAAGCAAGCTAAAACTCTAAGCCTAGCGAGTACAAGAACAAAATGCATGAATAGGCGCAGGCGTAGCGGCCATCATTCTAGTTGCCATGGTGCTGAACAGCTTAAATATTCCTGTAAATGCGTATGTTGTCCAAAGCAAGCTAAAATTCTATGCCTAGCCACTACAAGAACAAAATGCATTAATACGCGCAGGCGTAGCGGCCATCATTCTAGTTGCCATGGTGCTGAACAGCTTAAATATTCCTGTAAATGCGTATGTCGTCCAAAGCAAGCTAAAATTCTATGCCTAGCCACTACAAGAACAAAATGCATTAATACGCTCAGGCGTAGCGGCCATCATTCTAGTTGCCATGGTGCTGAACAGCTTAAATATTCCTGTAAATGCGTATGTCGTCCAAAGCAAGCTAAAACTCTAGCTAGCGACTACAAGAACAAAATGCATTAATAGGCGCAGGCGTAGCGGCCATCATTCTAGTTGCCATGGTGCTGAACAGCTTAAATATTCCTGTAAATGCGTATGTCGTCCAAAGCAAGCTAAAATTCTATGCCTAGCCACTACAAGAACAAAATGCATTAATACGCTGCAGGCGTAGCAACGGCCATCATTCTAGTTGCCATGGTGCTGAACAGCTTAAATATTCTTGTAAATGCGTATGTCGTCCAAAGCAAGCTAAAATTCTATGCCTAGCGACTACAAGAACAAAATGCATTAATACGCTCAGGCGTAGCGGCCATCATTCTAGTTGCCATGGTGCTGAACAGCTTAAATATTCTTGTAAATGCGTATGTCGTCCAAAGCAAACTAAAATTCTATGCCTAGCCACTACAAGAACAAAATGCATTAATGGGCGCAGACGTAGCGGCCATCATTCTAGTTGCCAGGGTGCTGAACAGCTTAAATATTCCTGTAAATGCGTATGTCGTCCAAAGCAAGCTAAAATTCTATGCCTAGCCAACTACAAGAACAAAATGCATTAATGGGCACAGGCGTAGCGGCCATCATTCTAGTTGCCATGGTGCTGAACAGCTTGAATATTCCTGTAAATGCGTATGTCGTCCAAGGCAAGGCTAAAATTCTATGCCTAGCCACTACAAGAACAAAATGCATTAATGGGCGCAGACGTAGCGGCCATCATTCTAGTTGCCATGGTGCTGACCCGCTTCAATATTCCTGTAAGTGCGTATGTCGTCCAAAGCAAGCTAAAATTCTATGCCTAGCGACTACAAGAACAAAATGCATTAATACGCGCAGGCGTAGCGGCCATCATTCTAGTTGCCATGGTGCTGAACAGCTTAAATATTCCTGTAAATGCGTATGTCGTCCAAAGCAAGCTAAAATTCTATGCCTAGCCACTACAAGAACAAAATGCATTAATACGCGCAGGCGTAGCGGCCATCATTCTAGTTGCCATGGTGCTGAACAGCTTAAATATTCCTGTAAATGCGTATGTCGTCCAAAGCAAGCTAAAATTCTATGCCTAGCGACTACAAGAACAAAATGCATTAATACGCTCAGGCGTAGCGGCCATCATTCTAGTTGCCATGGTGCTGAACAGCTTAAATATTCCTGTAAATGCGTATGTCGTCCAAAGCAAGCTAAAATTCTATGCCTAGCCACTACAAGAACAAAATGCATTAATACGCTCAGGCGTAGCGGCCATCATTCTAGTTGCCATGGTGCTGAACAGCTTAAATATTCCTGTAAATGCGTATGTCGTCCAAAGCAAGCTAAAATTCTATGCCTAGCCACTACAAGAACAAAATGCATTAATACGCTCAGGCGTAGCGGCCATCATTCTAGTGGCCATGGTGCTGAACAGCTTAAATATTCCTGTAAATGCGTATGTCGTCCAAAGCAAGCTACAATTCTATGCCTAGCGACTACAAGAACAAAATGCATTAATACGCTCAGGCGTAGCGGCCATCATTCTAGTTGCCATGGTGCTGAACAGCTTAAATATTTCTGTAAATGCGTATGTCGTCCAAAGCAAGCTACAATTCTATGCCTAGCGACTACAAGAACAAAATGCATTCATAGGTGCAGCCGTAGCGGACATGATTCTAGTTATCAACAGTTTCAACTATTGCACAGGAAAATAAAAAAAATAATTGATAAGTTCGAGCTCATATTTCTATACGAAAAATACTTGCATTCATAAAACGAGCCACCCACATGTCAATTTTTCTCAACGATGACAAAAGTTTACTTCTAAGATTGAAGAAATCAAATCTAAATAGTCAATTCTAGAATATTTCCTACTGAAATATTTGCCAATATTTGTTGAATCTTGAATTTTTGTCAAGTCGAGTGGCCGCGGCTCCGTACATGTGTATGCATCATTATATGTATTTAAATATGTCTTCTAAGTTCTCGACAACCACAGCTGCTTGTTCGTCAAGTCCTCGCATGAGCGTACAACAAAATGTAGAAAACAGCAACAAGTAGCTTATAAAAATGTTCTGCGTCGGACATTTTGATACCAGGAGAAAATTTCAAAACAATTATTTTACGTTCTCTTCTTTTTCTTCTTCTTCTTCTTCTAATTGGCGCGATAACAGCTAACGCGATTTTGGCCGAGTTTAACCAAGCGCCACTGGTTTCTTTCTCGTGCTAACTCGCGCCAGTTGGACACACCAAGTGAAGCCACCTGATTTTTCCAACGCAAAAGAGGCCACCCTCTTCCTTTGCCACCACCAGCTGGTACCGCATCGAATATTTTCATAGCCGGAACGTAGCCGCTGGATATTTATTTGCTGCACTATGTCTGTCTGTCGTCGTAAAGCGCAAACAACTTATCGTTCCATCGCCTGCGATACTCGCCGTTGCCAACGTGCAAAGCTCCAAAAATCTTCCGCAGAATCTTTCTCTCAAACACTCCAAGCGTCGCTGCGCCATACGTTAATACGAGCATGATAAGAGCTTTGTAAAGTGTTAGTTTTGTTCGTCGACAGAGGACTTCAGGGCAAGGGCTTCAGCCTTTCACACAATACGCTCGCTAGAACCTTATAGGCATTATTTATAAGACTAGTCCCGTGGTAAATGGCACAGATTGCAGGATCCCCTTTTTATGGATTGGGCAGAGCACACTTAAATTCCAATCGGCAGGCATGCTTTCATCCGACAATATTTTGCATAAAAGCTGATGCAGGCACCTTACCAGCTCCTCGCCGCCATGTTTGAATGGCACAGCCGGCACTCCGTCAGCGCCCGCGGCTTTGATGTTCTTTAGCCGCGTTATCGCTATTCTCACCTCGTCATGGTCGGGTAGCGGAACAACAATTCCGTCGTCAGCGATTGGGGTATCGGGATCTTCACATTCTCCCTGAAATGCGCAGCTATCGCTATTTAACAGGTTCGAGAAGTGTTCCCTCCATAATTTAAGTATTTTCGGATGTCAGTCACAAAAAACGTTTTCTTAATTTTGATCTTTCACCGAGATTCGAACCGACGTCCTCTCTCTGAATTCCGAATGGTAGTCTCGCACCAACCCATTCGGCTACGGCGGCCGCCGAACTTACTTGTAGAATTTTCGGGCGTTGTTCCTATTGGCCAGCGTCTCAAACTCCTCGGACTCACGTATTTCGGCCTCTCGTTTCTTCTTTCGGATAATACGTCTCTCTTCGTTTCTAAGTTCCCGGTCGCGATTTCACATGGCTGGTGTTGCGCCCGATCGCAGCGTAGCTCTATAGGCAGCATCTTTTCGTTCTGCGACAGCATGACATTCCTCGTCGTACCAACTTTGTTTTTTATATTCTCTGATAGTAGGTAAATAGTTAGTTAGTATATTACTTTACGTATGTAGTTCTCTAATTGATAAAAAGTGCATTAAAACATATGTATATAGCTGCAAAGTTAGAAACTAACACTGAAATCAGAGTGCGGCATATTTGGAGGTTACTGTAAGTTCAGCCTTTAGATGAAGCCCAAAGAGCCAAATATTGAATCAATTCTCTATGAAGGATGTGATTTGGTTCAACAAAGTTTTAACAGAAGCTGCCTTAGGCAGACATAATATATGAATATATTTTTGGATGATTTGCTCTTTCTAAGTCCCTATTGAACTTAGCAGAGTTGTTTTTGATGATAAAGTATCTGTAGCTAGCCTACAGCGTTAACTGCTGTTTAATTTGACCAGTTGAATATATTTCCGTTAACTTTTGGTGACAAAGATGTGTATGGTGAACCACGCGCAAAACGAGTACTCCTCAAAATTCCATGCGTCTTCGTCATTGAGACTTATCTAAATGTACATTAACGTTCTCTGCAGTGTTCTTGCCAAAAGCTACAGGCACAACGGTATTAGCAATAGGCAAAGGCTTCATACTAGCCACTTTACTATTGCTAATATATGAAATGCGTAGATAACAAAGCAAAGTAACAAAGGGAGAAACGGGAGCCCTGCAAACCAATCTGTTTGCAAAGACCGGATGCCAGCTTCACAGAAACAGGCAGAAAATACTTGAATATTTCATGCAAACACATTTCCCTGTGTTCGCGCGTAAGAGATAACTGTGTATTTAGCACTTAAAGGTTAGGTTAGGTTGATATGGTTGCCCAGGGAATGGGCACACTTGGACGAAGAAAGATTCGTCCTTTGTGATGCCATTATGGAGGGGTGGGGCGGGAGAGAAAGACCGATGGGATGCAGTGAGAAGGCGGGGAGAGGTGGTGCTGGGATGGTTAGGAACGTGCGGATTACGAACGATGACTATGTTTGCGTCGGCCGCTTTATGCTGCTGATGAAATTCATCAGATTTTTAATGTCAGCGCCGGCTATATCTGCAGGCGTGGCAAAGACGTAGGAGCCAAGATGTCTAGATCTTAGCCCTGCCAGAGCAGGGCAGCTAAGGAGAAGGTGCTGAGATGATTCCACCTCATCCTCCATACATCCACCGCAAAAAGGACTCGAGGTGATTCCAAGTCTCACAGCATGCATTCCTCGCCCATTGTGTCCTGTGAGAGAACCCACGAGATTAGAGAGCTGATATTTTGTCAGCCTCAGAAGCTCGCCCGAGCGCCGCCGGTCCACACGTGGCCAGAAGGATTTCGCGACCTTACACGCTTGTGTACTTGCCCAGCGCTCGCTGAGTTGGTGCGATGCCCATCTTTCCAGAAGCAGACCGCAAGTAGTCAGGGGGAACCCAATTCGTCGGTGTGACCAGGAACCCAGATGAGGCTGATGTTAAAGAATTCGGACGCAGACGAAAGCGAGGGCAAGCATTCCTTGACCAAATGCACCTTCATAGACGCGAGGGCCCTTATTGCCGCTTGGATGTCGGAGTAAATATTTACTTTCTTCACCGTTAATACGCATTTGAGCAGCCACTCAGCTGCCTCCTTGATTGCGGCTACCTCTGCCTGGAACACACTGCAGTGGTCCGGTAGCCTGAGTTTGAATCTGATGGGGAGCTCCTCCCAAAAGACTCCTCCGCCAACCTTTCCTTCCAACTTCGATCCATCCGTGAACAAGTTCACCAGGCCCTGCCCCCAAGTGTAGCCCTCCGTCCACTCTTCCCTTGACGGAATATAAGTGGAGAAGGTTCCGGTTGGACAAAACGAGGGTATGCACTGATCCGTTGACAGAAGGATGAAACCGAAGTTTCTGAGGATGCTTGAGTGCCCATAAGTGAGATTAAGCTTATAGCTCCAGCCCCTCAGTCTGATTGCGGTACGCGAAGCGGTAATTCTGCCTGCGATGTCTACGGGTACCACATTTAACATTGCGTTGAGCGCCAGAGTAGGAGTCGTTCGAAGCGCCCCACTGATTCCAATGAGTGTCGACCTCTGAACTCTCTCCAGTTTCTTCACCAATGTCGTCTTCTCTAGTGAGTTCCACCATACTATGATTCCATATAACAAGATTGGCTTCATTATGGTATTATAGAGCCAGAATACAACTCTGGGCGAGAGGCCCCATCTTTTGCCAATAGCGCCCTTGCACCCATACAAGGCGATTGTTGCCTTTCTTACCTTCTCCTCAATGTTGGGCTTCCACGTTAGCTTACTGTCAAGGATTAGACCTGGGTACTTCACCTTGTCAGAAAGCAGAACTACGTTAAGATATCCCTGCATCAGGTTGTACAGAGTATCCACAAATTTTACTCTAACGATTAATGCGACGTCATCGCGTAGGCAACCATCCTGCAGCCCCCTTTCACCAGCTCCTCCAGCAAGTCATTTACGACAACAACCCAGAGGAAAGGCTTGCAGAGTGCCCCTACTCACCTGCCGATGAATGGAGATGCCGCCCCATTCTTCCGCGACAGTTCTGTCGCTAAGCATTTTATAGATAAATCTGATCAGGTCGGCTTCGACCCCCAGTTTACCCAGAGACCTGGTGATTGCCTCCGGGAGGACGTTGTTAAAAGCCCCCTCGATGTCGAGGAAGGCGGCCACCGCAAGCTCCTTCTGAGAAAGAGACTCCTCAATCTCTTTCATAATTGTGTGCAGGGCAGATTCCACCGATCTGCCCTTGCAATAAGCATGTAAAAATATAAATGTTTGAGTTGGCTGAATTCCTTATCGATTGTCAATTTGGAAAATTTTCTAATTCTTTTTTTATTCTATTAAATAAATTCGAGCAAACGACACGTGCATTTTACAAACGCTTTTAAATATGTACATTTGGTCCGTCGAGCCGGATACCGCGATATTTTAATTGCATGCACACCGCGTTATTTAAAATAACAATTTTACCGCACCCGCAAAATGTCGTCGCTTTAAGTCCGCGATTCCGCATTAAACGCTATTTAAAAGCAAGCAAAACCGACGAACTTTCAGTAGTTGTAGAAGTTATTTCGACGCACATGGAATTGTTGGAGAAACACTGGCTCCACTTTTTTGCAGCTCAACAAGTTGAATTGTCTTGTGGGGATGAAAACTCTGAGATAGAAGAGCAATCACGTATTCAAGGTGAGGAATCGTACACTATCGCTAAGGCGAATTTCAAACGCCTTACTGCGCCACCTAACGTGCCTTCTCCTCAAGCCATTCAAATTACGCGCGCGCTAAAGCCGCTTACAAAGCTGCAGCTGTCATCATTTAGTGTCGTTCCCACCGAATGGATCACATTTCAGGGCGCATTTCTAACGCTTGTCAATGCCAATGCAGGGCGAAGTAGTTAACCAAACTTTGCAGCACGTTGGAGCGCTATGGGCACTCGGTCGACCAGTTGAGTTCTGGGATGACTGGCTTATCCACTTAACTGTTTCAAAATTAAGTTACGAAACCCGTAAACAATGGGAATTATAGCTTGCGGCAGTCGATCTGCCAACATTTGCCGCACCTCGGGACTTCCTCGAAACTCGAGCACGCTCCTTGGAGATGGTACCAGTAATTTCGGGTAATGCAAGGGCAGCCGCAAAGAGTGTTCTCCACTCAACTCCACTGTTGGTTCTCCTAAAGCAATTGTGTGTACGTACTGCAACGGTGATCATAAAATTTTCACCTCCTCAAAGTTTGGCCAATTTGACTCGAAGGATAAGCTTAACGCAATCAAGGTTCAAGGTGCGTGCTTGAACTGCCTGAGTTATGGACACGTTATCGCTAACAGTCTAACAGTCGCAGTCAATCATCGTGTCCCATATGCCAGCGTCGTCATCACACGCCACTCTACGCTAATCTCAACACACAATAGCCTACACCTGTTAACAATAACACCAATCAAAGGAAGATGTCTCTGCCCGGCTGGTTGATGTCCTCGTGAGAGTAAAGGCTACTACAGCTGCCATGTAAAGAACGCAGATTCGATGTCGGATTTGTTGTGCGAGAGAGACTTCGTCGCCAAGCACTGTCGTTCACTCCGGTGGACAAGCGTCTCGCAATAGTCAACATTAAATCCTGTTTTCACGCCCACGCCCCGATGAAAAGGAAGGACGATGCGACCAAAGATTCCTCCTACGAGTACCTGGAACGTTCCTATGAGCGCTGCCCCCGGCACGACCTAAAAATCGTGTTTGGCGACGTCAACGCTAGGGTGGGCAAGGAGGGAATTTTTGGTCCCACAGTCAGAAAATTCAGCCTGCACAACGAAACATCCGGTAACGGACAGAGGCTGATCGACTTCGCCGGGACCCGAAACATGGTAGTCTGCATCACCAGATTCCAGCATAAGAAAATACACCGAGCTACCTGGCTGTCTCCTGATAGAAAAACACGAAACCAGATCGAGCATGTTTGATAGATGGAAGACACGCTTCTAGTGTATTAGATGTACGTACGATCCGAAGACCCAACATCGACCTCGTTGCAGCCAAACTGCGCACACCCCTCTGTGCAGCGAAAAGCGTTCATCTAACTACGCAAAGCATGTTCGACATCGAAAAGTGGCAATCAAAACACACAGCGAGAGAAGATTCGCCACTCGACTCTCACTCCTGCTCTCAAAAAGTACTGCCCAACAATCCGGTACGCACGAGCAACATTTCTCGTTCTCTACGCACCGCCGCTGAAAAAGAAATCGGATTCCGGCAAGCCAGTTGGTACGACGAGGAATTTCATGCAGCCGCAGAAAGAAAAGATGCTGCCTATAGAGCCACGCTGCGATCGGGCGCAACGCGAGCCATGTGAAATCGCGACCGGCAACTTAGAAACGAAGAAAGACGTATTATCCGACAGAAGAAACGAGAGGCCGAAATACGTGAGAGCGAGGAGCTTGAGATACTGGCCAATAGGAACAACGCCCGAAAATTCTACCAGAAAGTTCGGCGGCTTACAGAAGTTTTTAAGACGGGGCGTTTTCCTGTAAAAAAAGACGGCGATCTGGTGACTGATATCCAGAGAGTACTTAAATTATGGAAGGAACCCTTTTCGAACCTATTAAACAGTGATAGCTGCGCCCCCAATCGTTGACGACGGAATTGCTGTTGCGCTACCCGACAATGAGGAGGTGAGAATAGCGATAACGCGGCTAAAGAACATCAAAGCCGTGGTTGCTGACGGACTGCCGGCTGAGCCATTCAAACATGGCGGCGAGGAGCTGGTAAGGTGCCTGCATCAGCTTTTATGCAAAATATTGTCGGATGAAAGCATGCCTGCCGATTGGAATTTAAGTGTGCTCTGCCCAATACATGAGAAGGGGATCCTGCAATCTGTGCCATTTACCACGGGATTAGTTTTCTAAATAGCGCCTATAAGGTTCTAGCGAGCGTATTGTGTGAAAGGCTGAAGCCCACCGTCAACCAACTGATTGAATCTTATTAGTATGGCTTTAGACCTGGAAAGTCTACCATCGACCAAATATTCACAATACGCCAAATCTTGGAAAGGCCCATGAAAGGAGAATCGATACACACCATCTTTTTGTCGACTTCAAAGCTGCATTCGACAGTACGGAAAGGAGTTACTGTATGCCGCCATGTCTGAATTTGGTATCCCCGCAAAGCTAATACGGCTATGCAAGATGACGTTGCTCACACCAGCAGCGCCGTCAGAATTGGGAAGGACCTCTCCGAGCCCTTTGATACCAGACGATGTTTCAGAACTTAATCGCTCAGGAACAATTTTTATAAGAGCGTACAATTGGTATTGACATCATCGGCCTTAACAACCGCGCTGTTAGTTCTGCCTTCTCCAAACTGGATAAAGAGGAAAAGCGCATGGGTCTGGTGGTGAACGAGGACAAAACGAAGTACCTCTTGCCATCAAACAAACAGTCGGCACACTCGCGTATAGGCACCCACGTCACTGCTGACAGTTATGTTTTCGAGGTTGTAAAAGACTTTGTCTATTTAGGAACCGGCATTAACGCCGATAACAATGTCAGCCTTGACATCCAACGTAGAATCTCTCTTGCCAACAAGTGCTACTTTGGACTAAGTAGGCAAATGAGCAGTAAAGTCCTCTCTCGACGAACAAGACTAACACTCTACAAGGCTCTCATCATGCCCGTCCTAACGTGTGGCGCAGAAGCGTGGACGATGACAATATCCGATGAAGCGATCCATGGAGTGTTTGAGAGAAAGATTCTGCGGAAGATTTTTGGAGCTTTGCACGTTGGACGTTTTACGACGATATAGACATGGACAAGATCCACGGGCTACGTTGGCTGGGTCATGTCGTCGAAATGGATACAAACGCTCCAATTATCGCGCCAATTAAGAAAAAGAAGGTCTACGTTTCTAAGCAGGATGCTGACTACAGCGTATTGTTAGGCGTGAGCATTCGTCAGAAATTCTACATGATTACCGCCTACTGAGGGTGACTTATGAGGTGGGCTCCGCTTCGCACCTCGCCGTGAAGTCGCTACATCGCGCAGCATTAGATTCAGGCGATATATATGACTGGCTCAGACTCACTACAGGATCTATCAGGGATTCATCGGGACATTTCACACGTACTTTCCCAAAGTGGTCTTAAACTCTGGTGTTGGGCGACGAGCCTCCAACCATTGAGAGGGCAGATACCACACGCATGCACATAGGTGTCACATTTTTTAGCTGATAAAAACGATGAAC
>JAYXIM010039762.1:0-33145 GCA_037575425.1 Anastrepha fraterculus
TTACAAATTAAATCGTTTTCAAAAATATAAAGTTCATCTACTTGTCACCATGACTGAGCGCTTATTGCATGACTTCTATTCGCTACGTCCATAGTTCGAATGTGGACATGCAATAAAGAATGATTGGCAATATTTTTTAATGTTGGTTAATACTCGGTAAGCAATGGCAAACGCCCAGTGAAAAACCTCTTCATCAAGATTAACACCGAAGGCGGCACAAACCTGAAGGTCTCTCTCTTTATAGGATGACATCAAGAAGAACATTCAAAGAGGAGCACAACTACCTGTCAAAGGGTGGACGCGTCAATTACATTACATATAGACCTACACATGTTTGCATGTAGGTTACAAATATAAAAGACTTGCTCTTTGAAAGTAATAAGATTTAACAACATTCACGAACGTTTAACTTCTACGGAGCCTAAAAGGGTTATGTCATAGCTATAAAAAAATAAATATGGCATTTTCAAATTTAAAGTCCACATTTGCATTTTTAGATAAGTTCGTTTATTTACTATACATACATGCGCGTCTTTCCTACTCATCTATTTATGCTCCCTGTAGCAACAACGTCCTTGTGGGCCTGTATGTATGGCCTAAATGTGTATTTTATTTATGTTCATATGTACGACATAAAGAGTTAAAAGAATAGCTATTGGCAATTTCATTTTTGCTTGCCACTGCAGAAAAATATTGACACTAAAACTGAGTATAGCGCATTTCGAATATCAAACGCTAGGATTTTGGTGTCCTTCCAAGTATGTAAACACAAACTTACAGAAGTGTGCATATTATTAGAATCACTACCCGTAGTACTGCCGGCTTCAACCTTCGTGTAAGCTGCAGCTTTGATTGGTGGTCATTGAACAGGCAAATATTAGATAGGATCAAGTGTTGGGCACCAAACTGGGCTGGCCTATGCTCGATGAAAAAAGAACTCAATCATTAAACTCGCTTAATATAATAATATTATATAATAATGAATATAATAATTGAAGGGGTTTTTTCACAACGATGAGAGAGAGGAGCAAAGAGCCAAATACTATCTCTGCCAGTGCCCTGCTCTGATAAAAAAGTGGCAACTGCACCATAGCAAGTATTTATTTCAATGTCTAACAGATAGGGAGTCAATAACCATTCGGAGTCTCCAGCGTTTCTTAAAAGAGACTCAGGGTGGTATCATATAGGTGTGGACGGAGTTAGAGGCAACTTTCTTACATCTCAATGGGTTATTTGGCCTGAGTATACCTCTCCGCATTCCGTGTAGAATGGTAGCTAGCGTAACCTAATCTAACTTGGCTTTAATACTAGTTTGTTTATCATCGATAAAATTGAATAGTGAATAATGATTTTAAAAATGAAGTGGAATATCACGAAACAATAAAGGGAACGAGTTTTTTTGTAGCTACCCTGAAGTATTTGGCTTAAAAGTACTAAATCTTCCAGCGTCTTTTCACAATGAAAACAAATAATATTCCACGAAAAATACCTCATTTTTTATTAGTGATAACTTGTGTAGTAGTGATGAGGCATATAGTGATTTTTTTCTTCAGTGAACTAAGCGATTGGGATTTTTTAAACACCGAGATTTTTTAATGCTATGATAATCGGGTCTAAATGAATCTAATTTTGTTTTTTGAATAAAAGTAGTGCATTCTGTAAAAATCTAATTTTTTACATTATTATTTTAAAATACTCCTTGCAATTCAATTAAATTCAGATTTTATATGACTTAAGAGTTACATCTTATGCACTCCTATTCTCAGGAGATCCACAATGTTCGTTTGGCATTTTTTTTTTAATTTGCATGGGATATTTGATAAGTTGTATTATTTTTGCAAGTATTGAATATGACATAAATTTATTGGCTCAAAATTCGCCATATTTCCCTTTCTTTTTATTAATCTTTGATGCCTTTTCAGAAACATCGGAAACGTCGAGTACCACAACTAATTACAAAGCATTTGGTTAAAAAAATGTCCCAGCACAAACGATCAGGAATTGTAATCGAAATTCAGAGCAGAAAATCATTATTATCGCTAACAAAAAATTTACCATCAAAAATTAACAGCAGCAAAATTCACCAATCATTGCTTCCGTTGGGTAACATAAATGATTTTTGATTCACAATGCCAAAATGATTGATAGTGAAATATCACTCATTACTAGTGGGTGCAGAGGCTTACGATATAAGGACAAGCAAATGTAAAGCCGAGTAAGTTAATAAATAAAGTAGCTCTGCGCGGCTGGTTGATGCTCTCACCACCATTCAGAAGATTTGCTGAACGGAACAAGATGAAAACACCAGCGGATCTTGCTACGTCCTACTACTGCTGCAATGTATTTGGTATTAAATTTTAACTTATGGTTTGGCAAAAACTATGCCATGGATCCAGTATTCATGAAGAATCTCTGCTAATAGACTGACGATAATGCGATCACGGCAGGGCATTCGATATATTTAATAGTGTTTAGTACTAAATTACAACATGAGACGGATCATTACGGCTGTTGCATGATTGAAATCGAATCAGTTACATTGTGATATAGGTACAGACGGCTTGTTTTCTGAAACTTAGATGTATTCCGCAATCAAATCTTCTAGTTCTTAACAGATGTTTCGCAAAGTAACCATTGAATTGTTAACCAATGTTTCATACCATTTAATGAATTAAATAATTAGCCCATGCATCAGTTAATGACCAATAAACCGATGATTGGATCCAATAAGACTTACATTCATCTAATCGTTATTGCGTGCTTCTTTAACATTCGGCATTTTGCATTCACAACTAATTGGTGGTGTCGCAACTAATACAAAGACTTCTAGTAAGACTTCTTCCACTAAGTACCAGTTAATAAACACGTTTTCTGAGTAGTTTGACTCTTCTCTGCAAGGTACATATGTCTGAGCTCAGGACTCTATATCGATTCGGATGATTATCTTACCAAGGAAAACTGGAAGTTGAAAAGATGTCTCTCTTTTTCTTTAGAAGCAACATACGCGGTCATAATAGTGAGGTCACGAAGAACTTATTGGATTTGAATGAGCCCATCGGAGCAATTTATTGTACGAGTATTGCTAGATGCCGCGCTGCGATAGAGAACAGCATAAACTATACGCCCATACTCGTATACATATCAATGGTTTTCGAGAAAAGTGACACAATTCAAAAATACAAAATACTGAGGTGGGTCACTTTCTAGATAATTGACGCGCCCATTCGATCACTTGACAAAACGACACTAACGCCATCTCTCAGAATTGCTTCAAGATTCGCTTATGACGCTTTTCCAGATAAAAATATATAAACTCTGTAGTTGATTTTTGCTTTTAACGGCAAAACTCCGAATTTGAGTTAATTTTGAGTTGTGTCGCTTTTCTCGAAAACCATCGATATGTTAGTGTTTATGCTTGTTGGCGCTTTTTGTAAAGAGAGACAGAAAAATGTGCACGTGAATATGCAAGGGAAAAACCTTCGGAAGTTCTATGATAAGATTCGGCGGCTTACAGAAGATCGGGTCGAATGTCGGTAGGAATACGTAGTACATTTAATTATTTAAATAATTTAATATAATAATAATTCGTAACTTTTGCTAAGAAGGCATCCCCAATATTATAGGACATTTCACCACGGGTATGCTACAAATGTGTCAGTAGTGAAATAAGCTTCTTGTCAAGGTAGTCGATTTTCCATTACTTTACTAAGACAAAATGGAAATAAAAATGGCGCGGCTAAAGAATAACAAGCCTAAGAGAGGTATTCAAGTTTGGAGTCGATGAGCTAGTAGTTCTTATACAGTTTGAAAGGCTAGTTGGAGAAAGATTTGACCGAATTTTGATTTCTCGTAGGTGTCAAAGCATAGAGTACTTATGTATGTGCGAGTATATTGAAATATTTCACGTAAGTCTAAAAATATGCACACCCCTGTAAGTGAATATGCATGGTTGTGGAACGTAAGCATGAAAGCTTTAAATTTTTTACGCCTTCTTATTACAAAGGCGACTTTTAACAAATTGTGTTACGCCATAGCAATTTTTGGCCGCCTTATTACTATATTGAATTTAATGAACAAATTAACTAAAAGTTAACTAAAAAGCAAATAAATATGCTTTTAGTTTCCAACTTTCAACTTTTTTCCTTGCTTTTGTGAACAATTCATATTTACATAAACCTTTCATAATGTACAGAACAGTTTGACATATTTCAAAAGCTAGCAACACTTCACTTACTTAACTAAAGCACTTAATTCTCTTCCAAAGGATGTGTCACAAAATTATACAAACGAATTCAATTGCTGGTAAAGAGGAAAATTGTGCTTGCAAGTTGAGAGCATTTGATCTGGAGTAAGCTATTTTCGATAAAATTCGATTGTATGTGAACGTGTGAGCACTACTTGTAATAATTTGGTTGGAAAAGTTTAAAGAGAAATTTCGATAAGCCACTTACACATATCCCCTTGAACTTTCACAGCTGCTCCCATTAAAAGCTGATGACGTGAACTAAGAGAATAGTAATTAAAGCATATCGAAAGGAAATTTAACAAAAAACAGAAAAACCAAACAACACAGGAAACCACAGAACAGCAGTTACCGAAGCCAATTGGACGCTAAATTGAGTAAAGGACAATTTGGAAAAGAAAAACTCATTCCCAACTTCAGATAAACCACAAAATATTCACTTGGTGAATTTCACAGCGGTTTGCTCTTTACTGTCAAACATACACATGGTTTTATATATAGGCACATACATATGCACAAGTACACCATGCATAGTTTACTGTCTTCGAACTAGCGTCGTTGTATAGGGTGTTCCAGTAGGTACGTGCCATGTTTGATAGACTGTAGCGGCCATGTGCTTTTGGAAGCGTTTGCCAATTTTACTAATCTGTCACGAATGTCAAAGCAGCATGGGCAAATGATAAAACTTCATTCGTTATGTAAGTAGTTAAGGGGTTAAGGCTAGTACTAACCTCACAGATTTCGCCAGCAACATGCATTTGGCTTGTCGAGAAATGTTTCTTTGAAACTCACATTTATCGCCCCGAAGCTATTTATGATGAGGAAAGTATTTTTAAATAATTTATTATACATATTTGTTATATTGACACAACTAATTGGAGAAGAAGATTGTAACGCAAAAAACTCAAAGACTTAGTGGGCTAAATAGAATCACACCTTAAGTGTTGTATGTGCCTCATATTATAAATTCAAAACAAATAGCTCGATATTTAACAATATTTTTCTTTGTAACTAGTCGCAATGTAAACTTAAAATAAAAAAAAAGATATTGACATAAGAAAATATAAAGATTTACTTACGCTCACCACTCACAAACGAACTGTCAGTTTTCGCTAAATTTGCTGGCATTTTGCACGTGACCCTTGCTATGAGATGCGTAGGAAATTTCAGGCATATTTCATGGCATTGCAATTTGTATGGGTTTTGACAGTTATTTCACGTGAAACTTAGGTTAGGTGGCTCTGGCTGGCAAAACCTGCAGTTATCATTGTTTATAATTCCTATTTTGTAAGCGTGTGCCGTTGGCAAATTGAGAAAAGTGGTGTAAGTTTCATAATATTTTATTATTATTTTGTTAGAACTCAACCGTTGCAATCTAAAATCTTTACATTTTATTTAGTCTTACCACATAAAATCTTTAGCACTTAAAAGCAATACTGCCTACGTGGTCCTTCAATAAACAACAGTTTATTTATTCGTTTTCCCTGCAATCTCCTTCTTTGCCGATTGGCTATGCAGCCTTCGAAAAGAAAGGTTGGGAGGGAACGGAAGTTGTTAGAATAGTTAAATATTAGTTTGGGGAAAAAGAAATATATTATTTTCTCGGTAGAAGAGCGTAGTGATCGATGTCGCGTAAAGTATCAGATCAAGCTATTTAAAGTTTTGCTGTTTTTTGTTTGTTCCAATCAGTTGTGAGTTACAGAGTGTTAGCAATGGAAGTCAACAAAGACGAAATTCGGTACATTTCAAGTTTTCCTTTGATAAAGGCAAAAATGCAAACGGCCGCCGAATTTGTTAATGCTTTATGGTGCCGATACTTTAACAGCTAATTACGTGCAATTCTGATTTTGTCCATTCCGTTCACACATTTTGATGTGAAAGATGCACATAGCAAAAGTAAGCCAGTCATCGAAAATGTCGATAAAATCACAAAAATAGTCAAAGTTGACCGGCATGCTAGTACTCGTAACAACCAGGAGCTAAAGATCGATCATAAAACATTTTTAGGCCATTTGCGTAAAATAAAATTAAAATTATAGATTTCTTTCTTTTCCCCAAATTAATATTTGAATGCATTTCATTTCATTTATTGCCCAAAAAACTTTTAAATCTCTCTAGATTTCCAAACCATTCTCATCAACACCACCTACTGAACTAAAATATTATAAATAGATGTGCATCTCGTCAGAAATTGCATCCACTGATTTTCCAGCTCTTGTCAACTAATTTTTGATGGGTTTTCTATAAAGAAAAGCCTTCTTCAAGATTTTCGGACTGATAGGAATCGGGTACCAGCAGTTACAAATTTTGTGCATTATTCACCATTAATGATGTTTGAGACTGCTGTACAGCAGGCGGGGCGTCTCGGAAATACATTTTCTTACACCACCGTATTCGCCAGATCTGGCCTTTTTCTTGTTCCGGAAACTGAAGAGGCCCATGAAAGGACGACGCCACGCTACGATTGATGAGATATAGACGGCATCGAAGGAGGAGCTGAACAAGATAAAAAAAGAAGATTTTTTGAAGTGCTTCGAAGATTGGAGAAAACGTTGGCACAAAAACACAAAACTCGTCATACACGAACACACATTCGAACACTCCTCGTATATTACAAAAACTTATTATTTGAGGTGAATTTTGAACTTATGGTACCGCCATTGTCTTGTACTGTCCGAAAACAACTTTGATGCGGTCATTACCGTAAAGGGCGATTGCTACAAATCAATAGCAATAAATTTCTGCTGCCTTTTATTGAAAGATACGGACGTGCATGACATGCCGCGATGGATATTCTGCATGGACGATTTCACTCCGATTGGATTTTATGGGATTTGGCCTGGCTAAGCCTTTTCTTGTGGGGATTTCTCAAATCACAGGAGCTTGCATATAATAATCTCACTCACATATATGTTTTGTTTCATTTCAACATTTCTTTACTGGAGAACCCTTTAGTTTTTCTTTTTGCCACACAAGCAAAAATAAAATAAAATATTATAGTTACAACAGAAACTCTGTGTCGACAAGATGGTTTGTGTTTAATCGAGATTTGTTTGTTTTGCTGTGTGCTTTAAAGACATATGCATTGCCTTTTTCCTAGTGCAGGTTTCGTATGTGCATACTTTTTCTGCTTATATGGAAATTATGGCCTCGGCAGCCAATGCTCAAATAAATTTGTTAGTACTGGATATTCATACCAGTATCAAATGTACATGTAGGAATAGGGGAAAATGTATATTCTGTGATTTCCATGTAATGGTACTTTAGTACTATAAAGAAAAAGTTATTATTATTTTTATTATAATTTTTTATAAGCATATTTGCCTCTTTAAATTAGATAACTTGTCTAAAAGCTGTCTGGTCTTCTACAAAATTCTAGATCGTTTTGGAACTAATTGCTTCTGGTCACACGGTGACTGAACTGATCTTTTTATTGCAACGGGCTTTTGAAGGGCATGAATTAGCTTATTCTGTGTTGAGATTCGACCTCTTTGGTCTACTTTCTGCTTCGGAGAAATCAGCTACGGCTGACTAATAGAAAGCCAGTATTCTGAGCATTATTAGGCGCCAGTATTCTGAGCAGGCGTTCTTGAGTGAAGTTGATATTAGCATCGTGTGGTGTCATCTATCAAACGACGGCAAAACAAATTTCAGACTGATTGATAGGTTGGTTTGGATTTGGCAGTTATTCGAATAAGACGAGTTTCGTGATTTTTGCTAAGATGAGATAAGTGATAAAAGCAAAGTTAGATGCTGTCTATGGGGACGCTTTGCCATCTATGACCACAGTTAGATATTGGTTAAACGAAATTAAATGTCAGCGAACATCTGGTTTTGAAGAGGAGCAACCAGGACGCTCGGCAGACGTGGTTACCGAGGAAATCATTCAAAAAGCCCAAACCATGATTCTCGCTGATCTACGAACGAAAGTGCGAGAAGTAACACAGGCTATAGGTGTGTCGACCCGAACGGCAATTAATATTTTACGTGATAAGTTGGCGATGAAAAAATTGTCGGCCCTATGGGTGCCCCCCGATTGCTCCCGGTGGACAACAAGCGGAGGCGGATGTTAACTTCGAAGCAGTGTTTAGAGCAACTTAAGTGAGATCCGAAGGAATTTTTGCATCGATTTGTCACCGTTGATGAAACGTGAATTCATCATTATGGTACACACCAGAAACTAAGCAACTAAGAAATTTTCCCATCGGTCTGAAAGGTCATGGCGACGATTTTTTCAGAGAAAGGAAGAACGATCACTGGACAATACTACAGTGAGTTATTGGACCGCAAAGAAATTTAAGGAAACACGACTGCAATTGGCGGAGAAGAAGGTGCTGTTTTACCACGATTACGCACCAGCACATTCATCCGGAATTGTCACCGCCAAACTGTATGAATTGCGTTATGAATTGCTGCTGTATTCACCCGATCTGGTCCCTGCAACTTTTTGTTGTCCCCTAACATGAAGAAATGGCTCGCGGGAAGAAAATTTAGTTCAAACGAGGAAATTATCGCCGAGACAGAGTGGTATTTTGGAGAGTTCAACAAATCCTATTTTTTGAATGCGTTAAAAATGGTCGGAGCTTTGGGAGAAGTGTATCTTTCTAAAACGGCACTATATTGAAAACTAAATTTTTTTTTTGAAAAAAATGGAGTCTTCAATTCTAACACGGGTACTTAGTGAACTCCCCTCGTATTTATTATGTGAAAACTCTAATTAAATTTTATAAATTTTATTAAAATTAGGGATGGGGTGTGTGTGGTTTTAATTCTGATAAAGTACTCGTTCATTCGGTTTGCTGAAAGAAGATATATTTAGAGGCCCAAAGTGCTAAACAACTAACCCCATCTTACAGACTTGTCACCTTATCATTCAGTTTAAATTATCTGTTTAAATTACTAAGCCAACACATCGTCAGTACCTTATTTATGCATCAATAAGGGTGGCCCCAATCCGATTTTTTTGAATAAGATTTCTTATAATCTGATAAGTGAAATGTATTCTGTGAAAACCGGAGTGCAGTTTGGCATATTGTTCATTCCTAAAGGGGGATTTTTTAAGAGCTATAGTAAAGTTTTTCAAAAAAAAACACGTAAAATTCAGAAAAATGCATGCAATTTTTATTTAAACCGATTGTACAGTCCATATAATTTAATGTTTGAAGATTATTTCATGCAAATGTTGACCGCGACTGCGCTTCAAATGGTCCATCCGCTTAGTCCAATTTTGGCATACTCTTTCCAATGTTTCGGCCGCTATCTCACATATAAATGCTTTAATGTTGTCTTCCAATGTGTTAATTGAAGCAGGCTTGTCTGAATAGACATGAGTAGACTTCGGATTCTTATGCAAGTGCATTTTTTGTTTAACATCACATGAAGTTCGCACCTAGGTAGAAACTCATCATAATAAAATATTCAATTTGCATAAAAATCCGATCTCTAGGCATGAGCTTTAACATAGCCCCAAAAAAAAAATAATCTAAAGGCGTTATATCGAACGATCTGGGTGGCCAATTGACAGGTCCCGAACGTGAAATAAAATGTTCACCGAACTCGCCTCTCAACAAGTCCATTGTTACGAGTGCTGTGTGGCATGTGACACCGTCTTGCTGAAACGATATATCATGCAAGTCAAGCTCTTGCATTTTGGGCAAAAAAAGTTGGATACCATTCCCAGTTACGTTACGATTCGCAGCATCTTTGAAGAAGTACGGTCCTATGATACCTCCAGCCCACAAACCGCACCAAACTGTGACTTTTTCTGGATACATTGGTAGCTCTTGCAATTTTTCTGGCTGATCTTCACTCCAAAATCGACAATTCTGCTTATTTACGTATCTATTGATCTAAATATGAGCGTCGTCGCTGATCACAATTTTTCGATAATAAAGTGGATCTTCGGCCAACTTTCCAAGAGCCCATTCACCAAAAATTCTGCGTTGCGGTAGTTCGTGTGGCTTAGGTCGTTCGGCTTCAATTCTTGCACCAGCTGTAGGCTTCACACCTAAATCCTTTCGCAAAATTTTCCACGTTGTTGAGTAATAGAGGCCCAATTGCTGTGAACGGCGACGAATCGATAATTGATGGTCATCATTAACACTGGCCGATACAGCTGCGATATTTTCTTCAGTTCGCACTCTACGTAAGCGTGTTGGTGGTTTGATGTCCAATAATGTAAATTTGGTTCTAAATTTAGTCACAATAGCTCGAATAGCCGCTTCAGTTGGTCGTTTAAACTGACCATAAAATGGAAGAAGCGCGCGATAAACTTTCTTAACAGAACACGCATTTTTATAATAAAATACAATGATTTGCAAGCGTTGTTCGTTTGTAAGACGATTCATGGTTAAATTATAGACCAAACGGAAGATGTTTGAGAGTGAAACAAAACACGAAATGTGCGTCAGCTGTTTAAACCAACTGTTTAAAAAGATAATAGCTAAAAAATCACCCTTTAGTTCAAAACGAGCTTTTGGCTTTGCACAGGCAAAATATTCAGGACTAAGTTGTTGTTGGTTGTGAATTAAATTGCTTACACAAGGTTGATTTTACTTAGAACTTCAAAAAATATCTTCATAAAAAGCATTCTCAAATTGAATAGTTGTATAGGAGATGGACAGATATTTTACAACTTAGTTTAAATTTTTATTACAATATTAAATATTTTTCAACACTTACTTATACTTATACATATATTTATAGTTTGTAAGAAAAAAAATATTAGAGCCGCTGAGGAAGGCACACACTTTAAGGCGTTTAAGCGTACCATCGGAAATTTATAATAAATTGATTTTTTTGCTGCAATTTGCAGCTATTTAATATAGGGGTTTTCAATAGGTGCGCTTCAACTTTTTTCCGATAGGGAGGGCGAACGACGCAATATTTTTTTATTTTTCGCTTGTCATTTGTAAACTTCATTAGTATACATTTCATCATGGAACGCTACACAATTGAGCAACGATTGCAAATCGTGCAAATTTTTTATGAAAATAATCGTTCTGTTGCTGCTACTTTAAGAGCATTACGGCCATTTAACAAGCCGTCCCATTTTGGGGTTATGTGAAGTCATTGGTCTACAGAAACAAGCCGGCGACGATTTGTGAGCTCAGAGCCAATATTGAACGCGAAATTGCTGGAATTTCGGCCGATTTATGCAAAAGAGTGGTCGAAAATTGGAACGATTGGATTTCGTAAAACGTGCACGCGGTGGTCATGCAAAAGAAATCGAATTTCATACTTAAATGTAAATGTTCAAACTCGATAATAAAAAAAAAAAAAATAGTTAAAAAAGTCAAACCGTTTGTGTTTTATTCAAAAAAGTTCAAAAGTTGAAGCGCTCTTACTGAAAAACCCTATATGTATTCACCACTAATTTAACGTTGCAATTTGTTAAATAAAATTGTAGCAGTCGCCGAAGCCGAATCGATTGGTGCGTGGGTTGTGAATGCAATGGTTCGAAACCTCGGGCTTAGAAAAAGAAATGATGGAAAATTTTTTTCTGAGAACGATCGCCTACGCACGAACGCTAAACACTCAATGGCAAACCTCTAAGTGTATTTCCGCATTGAAAAAGCTCCTCATAAAAGTAAAGTTTGTGAATATGAACGCCAATAATATAAGTATTTCCAATTACTTCAGGCTCGGCATTAGATGATCTGGTTAGTCTACCACCACTTGATGTTTTCATTCGAGAAGAGGCATCAAAAGTCCATCTGTAGGCTAAAACACAATAGAAATTGGTACCGCTGCTGTTTGGCATTGAACAACAGGGAAAGCATGGACTTCGATCGAACGATTCTTGCATGCCCCTTCACTTCATGCCCCAAGGAGTCACACTTGAAAAAAGAGAGAGTGTGGTGCTGACAGAGGCTGAATTGAGGTCAAACTCAGGAAATGAGCCCATCAAACACTGTTCTCACATTTCCACGAATGGCTTCAGCACCAAGCAAGATTCCGGCTCTGGTGTCTACGTGGAATCAAAACAAAGAAATTTGTTGTGAAAAACAGTGGAGAGACAGATACGTATGTGTCTACAGCGAGAGCAAAGCTGCGCTCGTGGTCTTGAACAGCCCTCCAACCACTTCAAAGGTAGTCGAGTCCTGTAAATCCAGGTTGAGCTATGTCGGTAGACATAGTAACCTGATGCTAACATGGGTCCCGGGACACGTGATTCTTTAGCTAGGATGCACTCAGAGGCCAACTTCTTTGGCCGGGAGCCTGATCTGCCCCTCACTTCTGCATCATCAAAGCCACGGTAAACAAACGGGTTACTTCAACCCACAACTGTAGGCAGCTAATTGGACTGATGACGGTAGTCATCTCAGACAGTGCACTCTGCGCAGCATGGGGAAAGGAGGATGAGACGGCGGACCACTTTCTGTGCGTCTGCCCCACCTTCGCTCGAACCAGGCTTGAGGTCTTTGTCACTGATATGTTAAGAAGCGACCACCTTGGCTCCTTCGCACCACAAAATCTACTTGGATTTCTCCGGTGGTCGCATAGGTTTAAAGAAAATTAAAAAGGGAGCCCGAGTGCAGTACAATGGACTTATCGTTGTCTGAGTGCTGTATTTGCTAGTTGTCCAAAAATAAATAAAATAAAAAAAATACATTTAGCTTAACTAGAATAATAAGAAGAAAAGAAGTAGTAGGAAAAGAAAAGAAAAAACAAATGTAGTAATTAGAGAATGTAGAGAGAAATTTAATGCTCTAATTTAATGCAATCAAACACTTTTGAAGCAATTATAGACTTGTGCCCTGAAGTTAAATCTGTTAAGTCCAGCCTTCATTCACAGTGTCGCAATGTAGCATAAATATTCCCCACGACCCTATTTATATGGTCAGCACAGGTCAGTTTTGTGTTAAGAATAAACCCCAAGTTTTTTACCTTATCCATATCATTGCATTTTTCTAAGAAGAAAATTTCTGGTAAAACTATGGATAGATAAAACACATTTTAAAAAAGAAATTTTATGAACCATTTTACAACACAAATACAAAATATTAACCTCATTCCATATAAAATGCATTTTGCATGGAACCAAATAGCTGCAATGAGAAAACATACAGTTGCAGAATACAAATAATAATTGAAGAACAATAACCTGTTTTTAACCATGAATGCGTCTACATATATTGTACTTACTCCTTAGCACATCTGTGAAGAGCTACAATATTGTTTTTTAGCTATCAGTGACTGTGCTACTAGCTTAGTAATCAAAATTGATGGCTCTATTTGTGAAAATTACCTGTAATCAACAATAATTCATCGATTGGAATCAATTTGATTTCAAGCACCTTCCTATTACAACAAATTTCAATTGATTCAATTTGATTGCTCTCAAATTACTGGTTAAATAAAACATCTTAATTGCATTTTGGTTCTGCTAATATTGGGTTCAGACCAAAATGTTCACATCTACGTACAATTTATTTAATTTGGGCTGGCAAACAAGAAAATTTTAAAACTTTTACCACGTATGAACAATTTTACATTATTTATACCAAAGATGTCACCCCGACTTGTCGATTCGTTTATGCTGCATTTGTGTACATATGACAGTTATGCAAGCAAACTTAATAATAATATAAAAATATGCTTCTATTACAACTGTTAGTAGAACCTGATAGATGCCGCAGTGATCAGAGAACTGTGTGAGCTTAGTTTCAATGAATACTGTTGTGACTGGATCCGACTTCCTATCAAACCGCTTAGTTTGGAGATATCAGCAGAGCTTGCATAAAGATTCATTGTTTTCGGTAGCAGTAAATTTTTTTACATCAATATGTGTTCCTGAAACTCAACAGAAGTAAGTTTAATGAAAGCTCACGAATACAATCAGAAGAAAGGGGCCTGCTGCTTGAACTCATTTTATTATTAGATATATGTAATCCTATCTAAAGATGAAGCCTATTCGATGACACCCTAAAATTATGTGAGCCGCAAAATCGCATGTATTTATAAGTACCCGTTTCCAGTGCACAACCTGTTTACGAACACAAAGAATTGCACTGACAATGGCTGGCGCTCGGTAAGCAATGAAAAATTTCTGAATTTATTTTTGTCATGAAATTTTTTTTCGAAAAAATCATTTGTTCTCCAAAAGCCGCATGAATCTGTAAAGCCCTATATATGTACTTAGAACAACACCAAGACGTACAGAATAAGTTGAAGAAGGAGCCTGAAGGAAGCATTTCCAAGGACCTGCCCATTATTCTTCTTCTTCTTAATTGGCGCGATAACCGCTTACGCGATTTTGGCCGAGTTTAACAAAGCGCGCCAGTCGTTTCTTTCTCGTGCTAACCGGCGCCAATTCGACACACCAAGTGAAGCCCTTCTCCATCTGATCTTTCCAACGCAGAGGAGGCCTTCCTCTTCCTTTACTACCACCAGCTGGTACCGCATCGAATACTTTCAGGGCCGGAGCGTTTGTATCCATTCGGACGACATGACCCAGCCAACGTAGCCGCTGGATCTTTATTCGCTGCGCTATGTCTATGTCGTCGTAAGGCTCATACAGCTCATCGTTCCATCGTCTGCGATATTCGCCGTTGCCAACGTGCAAAGGGCCAAAAATCTTGCGCAGAATCTTTCTCTCAAACACTCCAAGCGTCGCTTCATCGGATGTTGTCATCGTCCAAGCTTCTGCGCCATACGTTAGGACTGGCATGATGAGAGTCTTGTAGAGTGTTAGTTTTGTTCGTCGAGAGAGGACTTTACTACTCAATAGCACTTGTTGGCAAGAGAGATTCTACGTTGGATTTCAAGGCTGACATTGTTGTTGGTGTTAATGCTGGTTCCTTAATAAACGAAGTCTTTTACAACCTCGAAATTGTAACTGTCAACAGTGGCGTGGGTGCCGATACGCGAGTGCGCCGACTGTTTGTTTGATGACAGGAGGTACTTCGATTTGTCCTCGTTCACCACTAGACCCATTCGCTTTGCCTCTTTATCCAGTTTGGAGAAGGCAGAACTAACAGCGCGGTTGTTAAGGCCAATGATGTCAATATCATCGGTATACGCCAGCAATTGTACGCTCTTATAAAATATTGCGCCTGAGCGATTAGGTTCTGCGGCTCGTACGATGCTCTCCAACATCAGGTTAAAGAAGTCACACGACAGCGAGTCACCCTGTCTGAAACCTCGTTTGGTATCAAACGGCTCGGAGAGGTCCTTCCCTATTCTGACGGCGCTGCTGGTGTTGAGCAACGTCATCTTGCATAGCCGTATTAGTTTTGCTGGGATACCAAATTCAGACATCGCGGCATACAAGTAACTCCTTTCCGTACTGTCGAATGCAGCTTTGAAGTCGACGAAAAGATGGTGTGTGTCGATTCTCCTTTCATGGGTCTTTTCCAAGATTTGGTGAATATTTGGTCGATGGTAGACTTTCCAGGTCTAAAGCCACACTGATAAGGTCCAATCAGTTGGTTGACGGTGGGCTTCAGCCTTTCACACAATACGCTCGCTAGAACCTTATAGGCGATATTTAGTAGACTAATCCCGCGGTAATTGGCACAAATTGCAGGATCGCCCTTCTTATGGATTGGGCAGAGCACACTCTGGTGCATGCACCTTACCAGCTCCTCGCCGCCATGTTTGAATAGCTCAGCCGGCAGTCCGTCGGCGCCCGCGGCTTTATTGTTCTTTAGCCGCGTTATCGCTATTCTCACCTCGTCATGGTCGGGTAGCGGAACGGCAATTCCGTCCCATTATTGTACTGCATGTATTATTATTTGTGTCTTCTTTACTCCTTTTTTATATACATACAGTTGCATACACCTATACCCAGTTAGCAGACTGATTGAACAGTGATAGCATTCGGAAATCAATCCTCGGCGTTTTGATTTGAGCAGAACGTGTTTTCTAGAATTAAGCAGAGGTATGATACTTGACATCGGTTGAGAACGTGACTTCTATACTACTAAATTTAGATGATCTCAAAAATATTACTAACATATATACCTTGATAAAAAAATTCCCGGAATATATTCAAAAAATTCAAACACAAGTTTATTCCTCAAAAGTGATATTAACACCTTCCTCTCGAAATAGCCATCGGAGCTGTTTGCGAAACGATTAGCGCGCTTTGTTAAACTTGCCCAAAATCGCTCAAGCGATTAGCGTGCCAATTAAGAAGATGATATATCTGACCCTCTGGTAAAAATTCGTGGTGTGCAATTGTTTGTCGTGGTTTTGTTGGTCTTGGTTCCATTGGAGTTCTTCACTCACTCGACTGATGTCTGGACTGCGTACTCATGAGTCCACATCTCATCTCCTCCTTTAGCCTTGGTCGGAGTTTAGCCTCATGCCTTCATAAAGTGCAAATTTATTTTAAAAAAACTAAATCTGCAAAAATCATAGAGCACTTTAATCATTTTACTTGCGGTTTACATGTTGGCGGCGTCATCGGCCCTTATTTCTTTCGAAATGAGGAGGGAGCTGTCGTTACAGTGAATGGCGGGCGCTATCGTGTTACGCTGCTTTACGCGACTAATCGAATGGACCAAGTAACTCGTTGGAAAAGTTGAGAAATAAAATAAAGAAATTTGGGTATAATAAATATATTTCTCGGTGCGAAGTAGAATTAAAAGGAAACCCAATGATTTCCTGAAAATATATCAATTCGAAAAAAGGATATTCAAACCTTTTTGCTGACTTTTTCAAATCCAAATACTGGACTCAGAAAACACCAACTATGATTTTTGTGTTGATACACCCAACACCGTAGACATTGGGTCGGTGTCGTTATCTGAACAAGATATTATTAATGGTATTTCATCTTTATAGTCCTTCTTGAAAAGAAACATTAATGAAATGCCGTGTTTTTTATATAAAAACTGTAGTTATTCACTTTTTGTGTTAAGGCTTATATTTAAATTTTCGACTTGTTCAAACCATTTTGAGAAAGTGGTCAAGAATAAGATAGAATTTGCTATCAAAGGATTATTTGATCCTTGTCAGCAAGGGTTTGTTGGTGGGCGACTGCTTTTACAAATGTAGTTGTTTTTTCTCAGTTCTGAGTTTCTGAGTTTAATAGTAGGTCTTAAGTTGACGCTATACACCGATTTTTTGAAAGCATTCGACACGGTCTCGCACGAAGTTACCTTCTGGAAACTTGAAAACCTAGGCTTTCATGGCTGAAATCATACCTGCCAAATAAAATCTCATTTGTTGAAATGGGGTATACTAAATCGCACACGTTTTTGTCAAATTCTGGAATACCACAAGGAAACATTCTTGGTCCTGCTTTGTTTATAGGTTCTATTAATGACGTTGGTTTTTATTTCAAGCATTCGAAATATTTACTCTTTGCAGACGATTTCAAGCTGTTTCGCAGAATCTCCTGTCTATCAGATGCAATGTTGTTACAGAAAGATCTGCAAAACAAACTATGTCCTAATACTAGTAAATGTTATCACATGACGTTTTTCAAAGCCAAGAATTTCCTTTCCTTACCGTAATATGTTTGAAATGTAACTCTTGTCTCAGAAAATGAAATTCGTGATCATGGTGGTACTTTTGATTCCTTTTTTACTTTCCTTATCCATATGCCAACTTATCTTTTTTACTTCGCTTTCTAGGGATTTTAGAGATCCATACACTTTATATAATACTTTAGTCCGTTCGGAGTGGAAGTATGCCTCCGTCATCTGGAATCCGAATTGCCTTAGAATTGAAAGAGTTCAACGCAAGTTTGCACGTTTTGCTCTTCAACCTTTACACCTTGAAAGTCAATGTTCTCAGATCTAATTACCTTAATTTGATTTACCCCTCTTGCAAGACGATTTCAAGAGTTTAATCGGCTTTCTAGAAGTATTCATCTTGACTTTGCGATGCAAAGGTCTCACTTTAAGTCACTTGATATCTATCACCTTTCACCATAAGACAGGTATTGGCAATTTGTGTAACTGTAGCTTTTTTGGTTGCTATTTCAAAATTTCAGTTTATATGGGAGGTGCCATGTCTCCTTTTCCAATAGCTACCACTTTCACCATAAATACGGTATATACAATTTATGCCTTCATGCCAAGTTCCGGTGCCCTTAATTGGTTTTACAGATATACTGGTTTTCATATTTTGATCTATATGTCAGATACCATGAAACGCGTTATTTATTAAAAATTGGTTTGCACTAAAAGAAGTTATTTACTACAAATCGGTGCATGTTTCATTGATGTCAGGCGAACGTCACAACCAAAAAGGGGTTTAAATATTTTAGGGTGGCGCATCTATGTATGTACATGTATTACATAATAATATACATTAAATATACCTACATATATACGCCATAAAAGCAAACCAGTGGACTCCTTTACAAAAAAGTGCCAATTCGGGTCATTGTCAACTCGTGAAATGTTGCCAGTTCTGACTCAAAAGTATTGCCTTCCGCCAGAAAAATACATACATATAGGAGGGACCCGTTTTCCCTAGCAAAAGCGATTTTCAGCTTTATGCCATTATAAAATATGAATAAAAAGTGAATACTCACACAAAACCATACATTTTCGTTAAGAAACTTGTGTACCATCTGAATTGAAAGCAATCTGCCTTAAGCGATACAAAATAGCTAAGTGGTGGTGATGAAGCATATACATACACATATACAAATACATGATGCTGAAGGTTGAATATCCGACGAGTGTGATCCGAAGGAAATTGTGAAATTGTGGCTTGTGGTCATTAGGATTATACGCTAAGAAAGTACTAAATGCACTAGAAGGTGGCTGAAATGGATACCATTGTTCGTTGGTCTATTATGCTTTGAGCGACAATGGGCTTTGTTAATGGTGCTTCTGTTGCTTTGTTGCCAAATTCGTGGGTTTTGTCAATTCGGCAGCTAAATTTACAAAGCTTACCAACGTTCGCAGATGGCTTTTAGGACATAATGTGTACAATATCGTCTTAGTTCTGCAACAGTAGATATGTAATAGGATACTTCATACGTACTTCATACTACAGGTGAGTACATCCTGCGTTTGGCTGGCCTCCTCCAGTAATTTGTGTTGCGCGTCCTGATATTGTTCGACAAATGGAGGGATCTCAGGTTTTATAACGCCTCCGAAAGGCAGATGGTACACCTCAGTTACGGTAAATTAAATTACCTTTACAAAATAATGGCAAAATTGTGGAGAACAATTTCTACAAAAGCCAAATATCTCGTGGTGGGTCAAAATAAAAATTAAGTACACTCTACTTTTATTTTGATTGAGTTTGCACATAAGAAATTTTTCAGTTAATTAGATGACATTTTAACTTAAGGCAAAATAAATACTGTTCTTAAAAACGCACAATTGAGAAGTTGAATCATACACACATATGCACAAAGGTATACATATGGCGGTGCATGGCTTCATGTCAAAACTAAAAGAGAACCTCAGGCTGAGCGGTCGTTTAAATAGCACATAAAGAAAATACCAAAGGAAGTATTTGAAAAGGGAATTCAAAGATGTGCTTTTTCGAACGAAAATTGAGAAGTCACTGACGCTAGAGGTGCAAATCGCCACCCTGACTGTTGAGGTTCTAAAAAATTACTAAATTTTAAAATCTTTAAATTTCATAAAAAATTCAGCCACCAATATAAAACCTCTACATATGGAGAGAAGTTTGAGAGCGCTAAAATCGGTCTAGACCGATCAAACAGACTCAAGGGAATGTGGTATAAATATTATGAGCTGTAGTTTGCAACATCAGCGGACGAAAATTTAGTTTTAATTAATAAAAAGTGGAGAGAAAAATGTTTGGTCCCATACGAGATGACGACGGCGAGGTATGATAAAAAACTAGTTGACCTACTCGTATGCAACAGCGAAGATGTTGTACAGTTTACTAAGGCGCAACGACTACGCTGGGCCGGTCACATAATGCGTATGGAAGAGTCGCGACCCCAAAAAAAATAATAAACTATAACCCAATTATCTTGAGAAACAAAGTCAGACCCAAACAGGCGTGACTGAAAAACATAACCGAAGACCTGAATAAATTAAAAGTAAAGAACTGGAATATGGAAGCTCTCGACTAACTTAAACGGAAGAAAATCGTAGAAGAACCTAAAGTTCACCCCGAGCTGTAATACTGATGGATGAAGATGATATAAAAAGTGGTCAGGGTTTTTATGATCTCAATAATTTTTACCTTGGATGCAAGGAATGCTTTTTGAGTGTTGGGAGGTTGGAAAGTTGGAGGAGTTTTATGAAGATGTCATCGAGATGCACGCAGATACCGAAAAATGGGTGTGCGACCGCCCATTTTCATCATTTTACTATCGACGTATTTCTGTCTGCTTCATTTATCAGTTTGTTTTCGTTTTTGAACATTACCATTATGTGGGCGGCGATTTTGCTTATTTTCACAACCAAACTAAGTTTCATTGAAATACACACATTTTTACACGATGCCCACGGGCGGATGGAAGAACATATATGTTTTTGTTGACTCCTTTCATTATTATACATATGCCTATATTTATTTCTCAAATATTTAATACCTTTGCGTAGACGAATACGTGTGCTTATACCAACTTTCGTAAACTTATTGTTAAATGATAGGTCATAAAATATGAGCAAAATGGAAAAAGCTATACGCACCTGTGGGGTTCAATGTATTCTGAAAAATATATCAATGTATTACAACTCACACTAAATGCAATATATTTTCTTTTTCAATATAATCCATAACTTCAATTGATAAACTCAATAAACTATTATTATTAATTAAAACTTCTTATATTTTGAGATATCTTTTTCAATGCCCTCTAAAAAATATTCTTCCTTGTCGTCCGAAAAATGTGCGCTTAATGCCGCCTTAAGCTCTTCATCTCCAGGCAATTTTTTTCACAACCACCTTTTTTCAAATTTGTTAAAATCAAGTCATCACTACGAGCCAAGTCTGTGCTAATTAATTTCTTCGAAGCCACAATCGCGTGCAGCGGCCCTCGTAGCTGTTTAGCCAATAATTTCGAATAACTATTAATTTTTTATTTTTCTATGCAAAAGACCAGAATTATTCACGAAAAGGTTAAACATCTCGTTTGTGTCAACCGTCTACTTGGCATTTTTGGTACACAAATCAACATCACACAGCCCCAGCTACACACACAGCCACATAATATGCATGTATTTATGCATCAAGGCTTTTGCGCAATCGATAAAAAAATTGGTCAAATTAGACCCAAGTAAATATATCAATCAACAAAGAATTGAGAACCATTTAATGAAAAAACTGTCACTTTCTGCTAAAATAAACATATCCCAAGCATTCTTTGCTATCCCTTCTCAAACACATAAAACCTATTACGTGAAAAGGGTTATGTTTGTTGATGGAGTGTTTAAACCTACTCCATTAGAGGCATAAAAAACGATTTAACTTCGATTATATGAAGAAATTGGATGTTAAAATAGAGATATGTATATGTAAATAAAATAAGTGTTGATTCACCTTTTTAAAAATGCCATCAAAACCATTTAACACACTTCGCAATATGTTATTGGAAATTTAAATTTGGCTCATGTTTAGGTTTGCCAACCTTGGTCACGTGCGAAAATCAAGAATTTTTCAAAGGTAAATGTTTGCTTTCATTCACTATGTATGTAAAATTATCGTAGTTCCGATATTAGCATAACTTGGTTCGTAGGAGTGTTGCCCAATTGCTCACTATTTAATTTAGGGGAGTGAGGACGGTAATAGAAAGACGAAGAATAGACGAGTACTGAGAAAGTGGTATAGGAGGGACGAAGTGAATTTACGTTTGCCAGCAGACACAAATATGGTATATATTATATATGAATTTTGACCAAAAACAACGTCGCATGAGCATCTCTCAAGAATTGTTGAATGACTTCAACGATGATCCAGATTTGCTTAAGGGGGGATCCTGGTTTATGAGGTCTAAAAATTGCATCTCTTTGCGATTTTTTTTTAAGGAAAAAAATAATTTAGCACTGCAAAGTTTTTTCTATCTTTTAATGAGCATTTAAAAAGTATAAACAATTTTTGTACTGGTTAAAATAAGTTGAAAAAAATGTTTAACATAGAAATTAGTAGAGCGCTGCAACGCTGGAGTTTCCAACTGGCGTACAAGATACAGCTCGTAATTATTATCTGAAGCAAAAAATTCAAATGGATTTCTAATTATCATGATTTTTTATTCTATATGAATTAAGAAAACTGAGAGAAATTCCAAAATTTCAACTTTTTGGAGGCTTTAAAGAAAAAAATGCGTTTCTATAAAAAAAAATTCACTTCAACTTGGTATAAAAATCTTGAAAAACTTTTTTAATCTATTTTGTTAGTTCAAATAGAAGAGAATTTAATAATGAAGGGAACAAGCTATGATGCATTTCAAAAGGTTCATTAGTTTTTTTTCATTCATGTATGCCAATTCAAAGAAATCATAAAAATTAAAAGTGGAGAAAAGAAGATAAAGTTTGTACTATAGCTGTCCGGTCACAGCGTAACTACCTAACGCTCGCCTACCTTTGGCTTTGTATCTACGGAAATTTTGAGAATTAGGCTCTGTAACTTTGTGTGAATATTCTGAAATACATTAGGAATCGCTTAAAATGAAAAAAAAAATTGATTTTTTTGACCTTATAAACCAGGCTCCAAGTCATAACTGTTGACGAATCATGGGTATATGGTTATGATATCGAAACCAAAACCCAATCGTCCCAATGGAAAAGTCCAGGAGACTCAAAACCAAAAAAAGAACGGCAAGTTCGATCAAATGTCAAGGTTTTGCTCATTGTTTTCTTCGATTACCATAGCGTAGTGCATTAGGAGTTCTTACCGCAAGGTCGTACTGTAAATAAGAAGTATTACCTTAAAGTTATGCGCCTTTTGCGTAAAACAATACAAAAAAAAAACGCTTGGAATTGTATTCAGATGCTTTTGCATCATGATAATGCACCTGCTCACTCATCTTTGCTTGTGAGCGTGTGCATGCGTCAGCCCCCGTATTCAAAAGATTTGGCCCCCTGTGACTTTTTCCTGTTCTCAAGATTGAAGAGACCCATGAAAGGACGGCGTTTTGCGACGATTGAGGAGATTAAAAACGAATCGCTGAGAGAGCTCAAGGGCATGCCAAAAAGTGCTTATCAGAACTGCTTCGAAGATTGGAAAAACCTTGCCACAAGACTCCCTCGGATGGAGAATACTTTGAAGGAGATAAAATAGAAATTGACGAATAAATAAACATATTTTGAGAAAAATAAAAATTCACCTTATTTTTTGAGCACACCTCGTATGTATGGCTGATAAATCATGCTTTATTTTCTTTTTTGAAAATTACTATTATATAGAAGGAGGATGTGGTTATTGGCCGCTTTTGCCCATTTTCAGTTCCAAACTACCTTGGGAAAGGAGTAAAGTGTGTTGCTCGAGTTATCGTGTGCCAGACAGGCGGACGGACACACATGACTGAAACGACTTCTCTCATCATTTTGAGCATTTTGATATGTGTATGCGTCTATATATTGGATACCACGATTCATTTATACTGCTACATACAACCGTTATGTGAACAAAATTTGTATACCCCTCGGTTTAAAAATGATAGGGTTGCCATGAACCCGCAAGCAGTTTTGTTCAAAAGTATTTGCAATTAATCACATAATTCCATTTAAAACGCCCTCTCTGCATTACAATGATGATATTCGGCCGGAAGTGTTGCAGTCTATTTCGCCTGAACGATTCTTAAATTCAAAGCAACTACGACATCAAAAAGTTCATTTTAATTGCGATATGAAAATCTTTGCGCAGCTTTCGCATCCGTACCTGCCTACAGCAGCGGCAGCGTCAGTGTATCCGCATCTGCAGGCACAGCTGCTTAACAAGTCGTTATGGGCTGAAGTCACATATTAAAGCACGGAAGTACTCCCCCTAGCGATGCAAACAATTGCAAATGCACTAGCACCTGAGCACCTCATACTCAAACATACATATACAAATACGTAAAAGCGAATTCAAACAAATCCTCGTCTAAAATGGGCCATCGATGTTATCGTCGACGAAATGTATTTGCTCTTTTGTGGGGCTGCATTAAGTTCGAATGGAAGATATGAGAATGCGTGAGTGGTAGAGTGTGATCGATTTTTATAGCGGCAGGCATTTTGATACAATACGTTCTGTGAATTGTGTTGAAACAATAACCTCAACACCAGTTGTGCCAACAGCATGACATTTTAGTTACTCGTACTTATGGACGTGCAACCAACAACAAAAAGTCCGAACATGTTGCTCATTATTCACGACAAAATTGTCTTGATTGGAACTGAAATTGTGTTTGGCACACTTTTATGAGGCAACTACGGATATGTACATTGCTAAAGCGCATAATACCTTTTAATTGGGATGCACCTCATACAGCGGACGCACATACAGGTATTGCCCATTAATTTCATAACTGACTTTTGAGTAGAGCTGTATGGCAAATAGAACATTCAAAATGGCAATTAAGCAAGCGAAATAGCGAAATTTAATTCGCTTACAACATTACCGTTTCAGTTTGTGCCTAAACATTTCGCTTTTGTTTTCCTATAACTCGCTTTGCCTTGAACTGAAGCCATTGAAAGTTCATTATGGCCAGTTAAGCGATCTCATGGCATTCAGTGCAGAGACTGTATAATTTTGTATACATTATGATCCAAGTTTGGATGTTTTGAAAGTCAGTAAATAGAAACGAAATAAAGATAATTTAATAATGCATGGTTTTGGGTTTCTGTTCGAGCTCCAGTCCAAGTAAACACATCTTTTGATATAATAACCTCTTTTAATATTATATATAACCTAACAAATTGTGATGAAAGCAACGGTTGTAAATCGCGGAACTTTATTCTCACATTCTATGCACTAAACTTACAAGGCTCTTGGCGTACATTACAGGCCTCATAAATGGTTTGTAGTTCTTATGGATAATATTCAACCAACGGCCTCGGCCGTTTAATATGATTGGGCTATCGGAGAAAATATTTACATTTTTGACATTCAGTTTGCATGTGAGCTGCTGCTTTTTTGATTGCGGTTACCTCTGTTTGGAACACCCTGCAGTGGTCCGTTAAGCTGAATTTGAGTCTGATGGGGAGCTCTTCACAGAATACTCCTCTGCCAACCTTTCCTTCCAACTTCGATCCATCCGATAACAGGTTAACCCGTCCACTGCTCCCTCGATGGAATGTTCGTGGAGAATGTTCCACTTGGATTAAGCGAAGGTCTACATTAATCCGTCCACAGGGGGATGAACCAAAAGTTTCTTAAAATGCATGAGTGTCGATAAGTTGACTCATAAAATCTAACTGGTGTAGCAATTAAAGTCGTTGATGCATCGCTTTTTCGCATGTTTGTTGAATGGGTTGGAAATAAAGTAAAATTGAACTAACTTTTTACGCGAGCGAGGAATAAGAAATACTTCTGTATTTGGTGAATAAGAAATACTTCTGTATTTGGAGTGATAACAAGGCATCCACAACACTCGAGAGCCCCCTGCACCTCGAAAAAGTAATTATTTGTTGAGTTTGTGTCAATCTAAAGATGTAACCGACTAGAATTACAGTGAGGCTTGCCGAAGAATCAGTTAGGCCCGAATTAGGCAGGCCTTACTGAGGCACGCTATTACCCTACCAGGCGCACGTTAGGCAAGGCAAAGATTGGCATGCCAGAACAATGCCAAATTTGGTTGTGGCCACGAAAATCTGTGGCAGTGTCTAACTTAGGCATAAATTGGAATCCCTAACTGATTTGTAGAAGGGCATCCGGAGTATTACCGAAGTTCGGTTTTTCGAAACTGCGCCTAATTAGGCAGATGTGTGGCGATACTTTTCGGGATTTGGGCCTAGTTTTGCTGCCTTATGAGACGCAAATTTGGAGTACTCGTGTACCTACATATAAATGTGCACATTTTTGCCTGTTCGTTAAATGGGGGTAAAGTAAAATAGTTTCTTATAAAGCGTAAATTAAATGTTCCCAATAATCTCTCTTGGCAACGAATTCAGCTAATCAGTGAGTAGGATTTTCTTTACCGTTCTAGGCGACTTAAACGATTTCATAAATTACTAAAAGACAATAAATTATTGGAGAAGAATTTCGACTAATTTGCTGTATTTGCATACAATTTTGTTGATTCGAGTGCGGATTTCAAATGGTTTATCAAAAGTTTAATTTCTCGCATTCGTGGCAAATGTGCATTGGCTGGAAGTAATAAAAGAATTTTGGTAGGCTTCCTATTAATTAAAATTGGATGCTTTCTAGAAAGAATGATGCAAACTGAGCACAAACACAATTGAAGCGCTGATGAATATATATATGTGTGAGTATACATAAGGTAAGCCGGATTTTATTGATCTCAACTTTTTGCCATAGCCGCGTATTTGTTCTTAATTAATTTATTTAAAGGTGTTAATACTAAATTTGCATATTCATATTTTCACTGCGATTAGTAGTTACGATTATTTAGCGCGCAACCAATTGAAGGTGTAATTTAGTTTTTAGGTGTAAGTTAAATTAACGAGAAGGTACGAATTAATGTATTTTATTTATTGCTTTGGTGAGCACTGGGCAGTTTTATTACACACCCACACTTATGGGCTGATTTATTTTTATTTTATCTAAATTTTTCTTTCAAGTACAAAAGTATTTGGTGATTAGTTGATGCGTCGACGTCTTAAAGCAGCGAGCAACCAACTAAGAGCCTCCGCAAACGGGTCGCATCGTCATTGTAGCGTGTGCGACAATATGAACGTGAGGCATACGTTTCGTTGTCGCACACTTGTGTTCAAATGGCGAACCGCACACGGGTCGTAGCTACTCGTAGTCGTCACAGCAAGCATGCAGCATGACGTATAGCAGAGTCATCAAATATCCTGTACGCTTGTAGCTTTTTTTTTGATTCAGAGTGTTATTACAGTATATTGTTTTTGAATAGTCGGCTTAAAAATTTGTATAAAATCATTTTTAGACATTATGTAAAATGTCTGAAATTTAGGTATAATCATTTGTGTAAGCAAATGTATGAAATTTGTAATCATCCTCTTCTCCCTTGTGGCAATGAATAATCTGCTGTTTGAATTATTCCTTATGTACGGATGCACCCAGCGCCCCTTTTTCTTTTATTTATCCTCCGGTGGAGAAGATAATGCAAAAAAATAAATTTATATTCATCGCTCGACATATTGGCAAATCGTACTTGCACGATAACTAGTTGCACTGTGTGCGGAAAAGCAAGCGTATCGTATCGTAGCTACATAAAAAATAATTTAGTGCCGCTGACGATACGACCCGTGTGCGAAGACCCTAAGAAACGACAAAATATAACCGCAAGCGGTCGCCCCTCTGGAGGTAATAGCAAGCCTCCGAGTGTATTTCTGCCATGAACACGTTCCTCATAAAAAATATCTGCAGTTCGGAGTCGGCTTAATACTGTGGTCCATCCATTTGTGGAACACAAATAGGAGGAGAACCTTGGCCAAACACCCAACAAAGATGTAAACGCCAATTATATGCATATATATACATACATGAAAGGTAAAGTCCAAAATAAGCAAGATTGAGCTAAAATAGAAGCGACAGGAGCTTTGTTCTAACAGCTTCAAATTTATTTATTCAAAATAGTCCCCTCTGGCCTCGGTGCACTGTTTTAAGCTTTTCTAAAGAGTTTTTCAGGTCATTGACCGGAATGTCCTTCAGGATGTCGGTACGCAAAACGTTTTCCCTGCATGGCCAAATGCAATTTTCCGAATAGATAGAAGGCACAGGGAGCCATATCAGATTAATACAGTGAGGGATAGATGGTTAAAATGCGATTTCTAGTCAAAAAATCTGTCAGAAGAGTGGATCGATTAGATGATGCATTATCACGCAATAAGTACCAGCTTCCTCCTTCGCAGTATTCAGGGCGAATTCGACGAATGCATTGACGGTTTGCCCCATCAGCATGAACTGCATGTGGACAATTCCCTTGGAATCGTAAAAACCAATGAGTATCGACTTGATTTTTAATTTCTTCGGACGTGATTTTTTGGATCGTGGCTCATATGGGGTCTTCCATTTGGCACTTTGAAGCTTAGTTTCAGGTTCATGTTGGAAATATCACGTTTCATCACCAGTTACAATGTTCTAAAGAAAGTTATTGCCTTTCCTCGCCTCTTTAATGAGGTCTTTTGAATGTTGAATTCTGAGCAATTTTTGGTCCTTAGTTACGATAAATCCTTGTTTTTGAGATATTTAACTCCGATTCCATGAATTTCAACGATGATTTCGGTTCATTTTTGATAAATTTACAAACAATTTCGATTGAGTTCTCGGTGATTACTGATTTTGGGCTGCCCGTACGTTCATTGTCATTTACGTCCTCACAACCATCTCTGAAGTGTGGAAACCACTCATGAACTCTGGCACGAGATAGACAATCATCGTCCCAAACTTTTTCCATCAATTCAAATGTTTCGGTAAACGTTTTACCGATTTTAAAACAAAATTTAATATTAGCTCTTTGTTTGAAACTCATTTTTGACACCGATGAACCAAACATACTGACAATAACTTCGCTTCCACTGAACCGAATGTCACCAAGCTTTCACTGGAAGTCAGATAAGGATGTAACTTCCAACGAACTTCTCTCTTCTTCTTAACTGGCGCGATAGCCGCTTAAGCGATTTTGGCCGAGTTTAACAAAGCCCGCCAGTCATTTTTTTCTCGTGCTGACCGACGCCAATTGGACACACCAAGTGAAGCCAAGTCCTTCTCCACCTGATCTTTCCAACGCAGAGGAGGCCTCTGCTACCACCAGCTGGTACCGCATCGAATACTTTCAAAGTCGGAGCGTTTATATCCATTGGACGACATGACCCAGCCAACGTAGCCGCTGGATCTTTATTCGCTGCGTTATGTCTATGTCGTCGTAAAGCTCACACAGCTCATCGGTCCATCGCCTGCGATATTCGCCGTTTCCAACGTGCAAAGGTCCAAAAATCTTACGCATAATCTTTCTCTCAAGACTCCAAGCGTCGCTTCATTGGATGTTGTTATCGTCCAAGCTTCTGCTTCGAGTAGAGTGTTAGTTTTGTTCCTCGAGAGAGGACTTTACTGCTCAATTGCCCACTTAGTCCAAAGTAGCACTTGTTGGCAAGAGAGATTCTACTTTGGATTTCAAGGCTGACATTGTTATCGGTGTTAATGCTGGTTCCTAAATAAACGAAGTCTTTTACAACCTCGAAGTTATAACTGTCAACAGTGACGTGGGTGCCGATACGCGAGTGCGCCGACTGTTTGTTTGAAGACAGGAGGTACTTCGTTTTGTCCTCGTTTACCACCAGGCCCATTCGCTATGCCTCTTTATCCAGTTTGGAGAAAGCTTAACTTCCAACGAACTAACTCATTAAAAAGCTGGTGCTATCAAAAACATTTTTATGACGTCAGTCTAGTTTATTTTGGACTTCACGTTGTATGTGGCAATGTAATAATTGGGAAACAGAATCCATGTGGCAAAAAGCTTGTCGATCAGTGTAATTGAACCGTATTCTAACTTAAGGCGCTTGAATAGTTTTTAATGAATTTTTTATTGCCTGTTTGTTTCTTCACTGTGTCCAACAATGTGTAGGTATGTATATGCAATGCTAATATCCATATGTAAGGCATAAAGTGAGATCTTCGTAACTTTTTGCATTTTCACTTAGGTCGGCATAATTGATGCGAGTTTGCAATTTATTGCAGTTATTTGCATTTTCCAGCTCGCAGATGGCGTAATGACCTAGAGTCCCTGCATTTCTTAGCATTGCCTAGGCATCGTCAGTAAGAGTGCAACAGTGCAACAGATACGTGCTCGATTCCATAATGGCTGATGTGCCATTAAAGAGATGAGTAACATTTCAGTTTTGCCTCACACTGAAAGCCAGCTGGCGAAAAACGATGGCAGTGGAATTGCGGTGGGAGCTCAAGTATGGACGGGTGCTTTGTAATAAAGGCTGCACGCTGGCTGGCACAAGATGTTGCACGTCCGTTTTCACGTAATTATTCTGTAGCATTTTTTATTCTCAGAATTTCATCAAAGCCAGTAATTGCAATACTGAGTATGTACGTACTTTTAAATTGGGTTACTTTTAATTATACCCATAAACGAATATTCTTACAAAATCTTACAACATACAAAAAATATCATTAAAAAAAAAGGACTGGTGAGTTTTCTTGTGGGTATATATACAGGAATATTTAGAAAATTATTCAATCATTTGCTTATACCCAGAGATCTGGTTGTCGTTGATAAGTTGGTTAGCGACAGCGATTCCTAAGCAGTCTTCGAGGTGGCGGTTAACGCCCCAGGCCCACATTCTTCTGATTAATGCTGCATTATTGTCGAACCAACTGCAATGTTTTATACGTGTACAGTAGACCCTTCCTTCTTACAAGAAAAATAAAACTTCGCCGTACACCTCTGAGCTTGAAGAATTTTTGCAAGGCATGTACATTCTGATCCAAGAGTGCGATATATCATTGTTCTTGTACTTACCTACCATATCTCAGTTCTTACTGCTCTCCAGGCTCAGTAATTTTTTGCTCAGGAAGCGTTTTGATTATTTCAGTAGAACAATTTTAAAATATTTTTTTTATTACTGGATATAGGGATCAAATTTTTTCACGTTTCTTTATAATACAACTTTTTTTTTTAAATTGCTTTGCAAATATACTAAGGACCCAGGTATATATAGCGAACTGAACTCAAGATCCGGACATTTGCAAAAGAAATTCTGAATTGTTTTCTTGCTGGTCTGCTAAACATATAAAATAAATAATAATTTTGACATAATTTCAAGCAGTTTATAAAAGGGGCGTGGCAATGTGCAAAAACACGCTAAAAATCAATAAAAACCGAATCAATCGGTTGAAACATTTCTTCTTTGTAGTTAAACTTTGAAAAGTTTTCTTTGGTTCTCCACCAATAAAATTAGTTAATTATTATTGAAACAATCAACCTTTTTGAAACGAAAGTGACACTTTTTCACCGAAAAGCTTTTTATGCATTAAATGTGCCGAGCTACGTTCAGCGGGTATAAGTAGGCAAAGTAAAGATATTTTGTTTTTGACTGCGTTTTTATTTTTTGCGTTTGGCATAATTGACAGTGTCTTTTTATTGTGCTTTGCTTAGGGCTGTTGCACAGGGATGCATTTTATGCTACATGTTTATATAACCACTTATTGGTTTTCATTCCTCTGACCATCGTTTCAAAATGTTCCAAAAAAATTATCCAAATAATTCAATAATTATAATTAATTTCTTGATTTGTAACGCCTATTTTATGGTAAACCTCTGTGGCCCAAGGCGTGGACTGCTAGTTGCTTATGTACATTGGTTGATTATAATTTTGGAATTTTTTTTTTTTTCATTTTTAGTCGTACTTAGGATGTCGAAAAGCGGCATATATGTAAGTAGTTTGTATTCAGGTATACTGACTTTAATCCTACGCTTATGCTTGTAATACTCGGACAAAATAGAACTGCTATCAATATCCTTTTACGAACTGGTCAATTAAATGCAATAAATTACAGCTTTTATCTTCTATTTTATACCCATGTAGATATACCAATGTAGATATATAATATATATATATATATAGTGCATGTGTGTACACCAGTATATCTTTGCCTTGAGGCGACACCAAAAGAATAAAGAAAAATTATTGAGTTTTAAAAATAACCAAAATTTTGTAAAAAAAAAACATTAACTCATGGTAAAACTGCAATAAAAGCACTAGCTTGTAAATTTCAACTATTGTTAAATTTATCTATTTGACTCACACATTTAATCCAACCGCTGAACGTATGAGTGAGAAGGGGACCGCATTAGCTTCGTTATAGGCCCCTCACAATGGGTCCGTTCCGCACGATGCGGCAACGAATTTGACCGACAGCAAAATCGATTATGTGTATTTGAGTCGAAGGTGCTAGATGCGTGCCGTACGCCATGCCGGAACGCACATATTTTGGCAACTTTCTACTTTTCCCATGGGCAAATGCGGCAAAAATTACAAATATTTAAAAAAGAACCATTTTATATCGCGCAAATTTTTCTCGATGGTTTTTTTTATTACATCAAATTCAATGCAGAAAATTAATATATATTTAAATGCACCATTACCTTTTCAATAAAACCTTGAAAGAGCTGAGAAAAGGCTAGACACAACCAAGTTGTCCTGAAAAATGAATGTGCATCCCGATCTCGATTGCATGGTCGCACCTACCGTCTACGACTACTATAAATTCTATAAGTTCTATAAATAACTGTAAATAACTGCTCATTGTAGATTTTGTCCACGTTACAATATTCGACGCATACATGATGCCCCAAGTGAATAATTGATTCGTTCCTGGGTGCAAAGATTTCGGGTAACAATTTCGGTGGCAAACCGAACACATCATCGAGAACAAATGAAAATATTAAACTTGACGTTATGAGATCGACACCAATCCGGTGCGCAAGAGAGCGGTAGCCCTGGGACTCCTATAAAGGATTATGCTTGATATATTTAGCTTCAATGGTTATGTTGTGCATCTGGTGGGATGCGAAGGGTGTGAACTTCTCTAACCATCTGAAACCATTACTGGCGATCGTTACCGACTGTAGCTAATACGTTTGAATCGAGCTCTCAAAGAAAATCTTGCCCCACCCGACGTATAACCCAGATATTGCACCTTCTGTATGCTGCCTGAAAGATTGAGTAAAGTTCACTTCTTTTGGTTAATTATGTGCCCTGTTGCAGTCGACTTTTAATCTTTGTTGTTTTTGTGAAATTAGTAAATGGTTATGAGTTGGTCTTAACTTTCTACAAGAAATATTTGTGCTCATCAGTTTTTGGTGTTATAAAATCTTCAGTGCAGGTAGACATTTTTCGATGCCTAGTATTTAGATTGCAGAAA